>LBNU01009004.1:116059-153816 GCA_014162995.1 Artemisia annua
ATTCCACCATGGAAACCTTAAATACCCACCTTAAGCTTCATTTAGAAGCTAGTCTTAATTTTCTTAGTCTTCATTTTAGTTTTTTATTATGTCATTTACTTTACTTGTCATTTAAATTCTTGTCATTTAAGTTTATGTCAATTTAATTTTCATGTCTTGATTTACTTATTGTCATTTTATTGTCTTAATCTTTACAAGTTCTTTCTTAATCTTTACAAGTTTTTATTAATTTTCTTGTCACCTTTGCATGGTCTTCATTTAAGTTTCATAAAAAGCTTATGGGTTAGGGCTTACAAAAGAAGCCGTGGCTTATTTGCTTGTTTCTAAGCTTACTTTAGTGTCCAAACGTTTTATTTATTAAGTTTTTACATGTCTTGTTCACATTTTATTAAATTTCAGTGTCACGTTTAAGTTTTTAATACACAGTAAGTTACTTAGGGTTTAGTAGCGAGTTTGGTGTTATTTAGGGTTTTATAGCGAGTTTAGAATTTCTAGTAGCGAGTATGGTTTTGTCATAGGTCTTAGCGAGTTTAGGTTTTTCTTTGAGTCTAGCGAGTATGAGGTTTTAGAGGCTAGCGAGTTTGTGTTTTGTCCAAGGTCCTAGTGAGTTTGCTATTTCTTAAGGCTAGCGAGTTTGTAATACTGCCTAGCGAGTTTGGTCCTTAAAGCCTAGCGAGTATGTTTTTGTTCTAGGTCCTAGCGAGTTTGTCAATTTAGTGTAGCGAGTATGGTTTCCTCTTTTCACTTCATAGCGAGTTTGGTTTATAGTTGGTAGCGAGTTTAGTCTTTTTGTGTTAGTTTCAATTTTAGTCTTAGTCTTTGAGTCGTGTCTAGTTTTCTCCTCTTCTTTTCTTATTACTTTTACAAGCCGAGCTAGGCTTTTGTTTTCTCCATCGTTCTTCGAGTGGAGTTTCGTTCGGTTCATTCCTAAACGAAACTCTGCCGAATTTTCTTTAATTTCTTTTAACTTAGTCTATTTTCTTTTAACTTGTTTCATTTTCTTTTAAACATTAACTTCACTTTTCTTTTATCATTTAAATCTAAAACCACAAAAATATTTTACACTATTATTTTATTTTCATTTCTTTTATTTACTTTACCTTTATCTATTTTATTTCTTTCTTTTATTTCTTTTTACGTTTATGTTTTCCTTTCTCGTTCATTTTAATTTCTTTACTCACGTTTTACTTTTCATTAAGTTTTAAATAAAGTTTAGTAGCGTAAACAAACCCAAAACATATCTTTAAACCCATTCACATCACATAACTCACGGTTTTGAACGACTAAGATCAGTTCAACCCTCGTTGGGACTACGACCCGAGGTTCTTAAGCTTCACCGCTTGGTTCTACCTCGCATCAGTAGGAGTCGCGCCACCTATCGTTTTAAATGTAATTTAGTGTACTTTCATTTAAAGATACTTTTGGGAATTGATTGTAAAGTGAAATTTATCAAAGTCTTTGATTCGTAACAGAAAGGCTAGTCCGGTCATGCCGATTGCACAAAATTTTGGTCAAATTGCAAAAAGAACATCTCACGTTGATGTATTTATATTTTCAAAGTGTTGAACTTGATCAGATATTGAAATAGGGAGTAAAGTAATTCATTTTCAAATAAGCTATGTGTACACTGTTATACTTAATACACAAAATGACGATAAGTATTTTTGTGTGTTATGCTAGATGACTATTTGTTTTTCTTTGTGTCATAAGATTGTTAGTTAATATTTTTGAGTGCTTACTGTTATCCTTCGTTGAGCTAATAATATATATAATCATAAGTGTGTTCATGCCTTGTTGTTATTTTTTGATTATTAATTTTCCTGTTTATGCTTCAATAGGACTTAGACTATATTTCTTGCACTAGGTTGCGCAATTGGTTTTGCATTGCATATAGGCATAGACCATTTTTCTTGCATATATGTTTTCGACTGCAAGTTTTAAAATGATTTAGTAACCTTCTTAGAAATGGAAACTAAGTTGGTTGATCATGTGTGTCGAAAGATATTGTCTTACACAATTATTTTTCCAAAAGTTTAAGTGTAAAAAATATATCACCTAAAAATATTAACACTTTAGTTTCCGTAACATGATCTCTAAAAAATTACATCCTCTTGTCTTGCTTTACCATGGGTTGTCTAAAAAAGATAAAAGATCATATCAATACATTCGTATTTTAAGTAAACAAAAATGTATTAAACTTGCATTGATCTAACATACACACAAAATGTTTTAAACATTTAGTATTTTACGTATGTTGTATAAAAATGGTTAAGATAATTATTTTTATACTCATGATATGTCGAAAACTAAGAATATTAAACTTAATAAAAAATAGTTTTTTGCCCATAAAAATAAATGACTATCTTGAAGTAGTAAGTTAATATATTATTAACCTCACACATACAACTAGTATTAGAATAAATGGAACACATTCCTTAAATTTTTATTTTATTCTTAAAAAGAGTGATCATGAGGGTCAAGAAAGATTTTGGGTATATATCAATTCATTATTCAAATTATGATTGATATCATCATCAAATCTAATTGACAAGTTTTCGAATATGGACAAGAAATTGGAGTCATTATTTGTCTAGCTTCAAGATAGCATCAAAATATAACGAAATATATTATCTTGAATCTACATACTCAAACACACTCGGTTGTTATGAAAATAATGACGTCCTCTCAAGACGAAAATAATATGCATCGGATCATAACTCTCACTTGTGTTGAAGATGTCATATTGAGTCTTCTTATCCAATGGTTGTGTTCAAAACATTAAACTAATATATTTAAAAGATCCATAAAATACACAACAAAGTAGGATTGGCAACTTGGATATTTCATCCAAAATATTCAAGTAATTTACTTTGCAATGCAATTAGTAAATGTGTCATTTAAAAAAAAATAAAAAAGCAAACAAACAACATATGTAAACTTTGCTTATGGACGACTCAACACTCAAATCACATGTCTAGTAAAAGTCTCACGCATAATATGTTATTAACTATTATGTGCGTCATCAATCTTCAAGAAGATCATATGTATTTTTCTTAGGGTAAAGACCATAAAATAACAACTTACTTTCTCAATTTTACCGAGATGAAACACTTACTTTTTTATTAACATTTAAGCCAACGAAACTTTCAAATATTGTTCTGAGGTGAAATACTTACTTTTTTATCAACATTTATGCCAACGAAACTTTCAAATATTGTTCTGAGATGAAACACTTTTTTTCAAGGGTATTTTTGTTAACCTCAGAACAAATTTGAAAGTTTCGTTGGCTTAAATGTTGATAAAAAAAGTAAGTGTTTCACCTCAGAACAATATTTGAAAGTTTCATTGGCATAAATGTTGATAAAAAAGTAAGTGTTTCATCTCGGTAAATTTTAGAAAGTAAGTTGTTATTTTATGGTCTTTACCCTTTTTCTTATCAAAAGATTGACAAAGGATAACTTATATCTTATGCATCTTATTTTCTTTATAACATGAATGGTTATGCTACAACAAAATACATTGCATCTTGTTTAACAAATATAGGATATTAGATTTGAATAAGAACCTAATACAACATGTGTCATTGCATAAACAAATAAAATTGGTCATACACTAAAATACTTCTTCTACTAAGCATTCGTAAGAGCAATAAGTTTCCTCTTAGAAAAACATATTTGTTGAAAGATACAACATGTCTCATTTCAATCATACATCATATAATACTCACAAGATCTATTGAGGTAAGTAACCTTTACTAGATTCTTTTTTCAAGATATGCAAATGAGCATTCTTAAAACACTCTCGATGTAGTAAATTCTACATTATATCACATTAAAGCGTCTCTTGGCTCTAGAAAATCAAATCATGTTAAAATAACATGTAACGACTCAACAAACAAAAACGTCATCCATTGGATCTTAAAATGCACCATCTAAACCAAATAATCTTTAAATCTCAAACACAAAATTGAAACGTGGTTGCCTTTGTTAAGATATTGTGTAAGACGTGTAATCTTCTTAACTGGATTTTAAAATATGGTTAGTTGAGTCATATTAGGCCATGTATTAGCAGAATAAGCTAATATAATCTTTGCTACACTTAGACAGGCAAGTATAATTTTTCTAACATGAAAATAAACACTGGAGAACCTATCGCACTAGAAATTCAATTTGACCTAATGGTTGAATTGCTTCCAGGAGAGAAGTTGGTTCATGGTATATCTCATAAAAATGGTTGTGTTTAGCCTCAATTGAGCACCACTAGTGATAGTCTCATACTCATTCTCTAACTTGAAAAATTTTCATTCCTACATTTGACTAAAGATAGTTTACATCGGTGAACTTTGTCTCCCATTATGACTTCATTTTGAACAAGTAGTAATTAGGATCCTCTTTAGCAAACCTAGATTACTTGCATTCCACATATGTGTTTCAAAGTCATAACATGTTCTTGTGAGATATGATTAAATGCCTTCATGCTTTCTTAATGCTCGGTAATTACTTGATTAATTATTGAATGCATGTTTATTAGAAAGATTTTGCTTTCGATTAGATAGTCCGATATAATATCTCATGATATGTATATCTATGATACATGCTCTTAAATCTAAATGTAATCATGTATGCATTTGTTCCTTATGTGTATTTTACATTATGTGCTTGTTAATTGTGCACCCATACTATGTTGTTTTGACACATAATGAATTAGGTATGCCTTTCAGTATAAACTTTTAGACATCATATAGTCTTACACTAGTGTCAAAATCTAAAAATTAAAGTAGTGGCGAAATTGTCCTAATTTCTTGGTCATCATTTCGCTTTCCTCCAAGTGATACACCGTCAAGGGGAGATTAGATACAAACATAGTAGAATTCAGAGTAGGTTTGACAACTTAAATATTTCATTCAAAATATTCAAGTAATTTTAACTTGCGGTCGTAATTGTTAAATGTCATATCCGAAACATCATATTCAAGCCTTTTAACAACATATGTTAAAACGCTCATCCAAAAGCTAAAAGCTAACATCAACCTTCAGGTCACAACGGACTCACGAGTTCCTATATTAAGGGATTTGTAGTTTCTTTCATCCTCGTCTGAATATACTTTACTTGAGACCAAGTATATTCTTTCTGTATGTCCCTTTTATCCCCATAAGTTTGTCATGGTATTTTATCGTCAAGCTCACCTCATATATAATGAGGATTGAACTTTAACCATTGGTTTTAGGGTAGAAAACTAACGTATCATCCTTACTCGCCAAGAGTCTGTTGATACTCTCTGTCTTTCGAATAATGGGCAATATACCTATAAAAAGATTAATCTTTTGAGTATCTTCTTTTTGTCTACAAACAAATTCGTTGTCTTACGGGCAATTGTGATCACCTACCGGCGTGTAGCGATCTCACAACAATAACGGATGCTTATCCCAAAAATTCCATCAATCACCCTAAGAATACCAAACCTCATATTTGGGTTCGATATCATAAAATCATCAACTTGGATTCATCTTTATGTTCCAAATCGAGTCTCACCTACACATCTACCATTAGCCTTGCTTTACGCCTTTAGAAACACCGTTCAACACACGCATATGAAGTACATCGAAATCCATCATCATTTCCTTCGCGATAATGTCTAGAAAGGAAACATCTCCATCAAAAGGTCCTGGCGGAAGATAACATTGCCAACATATTAACCAAACCTCTCAAATGCGATCCTTTCAACTATATACGCTTAGGATTAGGAATGATGGAACACATTCCGCAAATTGTTGATTTACTCATGTTCAAAACATCATTAGATTAGAGTCACGTTCCTCTAAAAGTTCAATGGCAACTTAAATATTTCTTCTGAAATATTTAAAGTATATTTAATTTGCGAAATGCAATTAAATGTCATCTCTCTTTCTTGACCAACACTCGTCAAATCCCGTTAGATTTATTATCTAAAGAATTTATTTGGTATAAGTTCTTTAAAATATCGAGTCCAGAAAACTCACAAAATATGTGAGATTTATTCTTTATAAATAAAAAACGGAAACAAATCTGGCCAGAACAGACCACGGTACCATTAAACATGGGACGGTACTACTAAAGTTAGCGGTACCATCGAACCATGACCTGCTGATACCCATTTCCTATTTATTTTTACCACTTTTCACAAATTCAAACCAAATACCTTCTTGCTGCTGCTGTAGCGAACAGAACCATTCCACATGGTAAAAAACACACCATATGTTTGGCTACATCCGTATTCATCATCTTCTCAATTCATCTTCAATCCTCAACCAATGCTTCCGCATCCCACTCATCTTCCACACATTTCAAGCTAAGAACTCCTAGGATAAATATGAGATAACCCTTCTTCATCAACGTAGTTCCTTCTAACAAAGATAACTCTACATGAACCCCATCACCAACTTCACAACCTTGAAAATTCTAACACTTTTCCACGTAATCACATACCTCATCACATGAATGTTCTATGAATATTCACAATGATAGAGAAGAGCTACCTGACTTCAAAGCTGAAGTTTATTGTATGCTATCTACCACTTGTCATGACGTTACTAAGCTCATCGCTTCCGTGAACGTTTGTTTTCCTCTTTATTTTTTATTTTTTTCAACACATCTTGTCCGGATGGCCATCGATTAAAGGGGAGAGAAAATACATTCATACACATATAGTCCTGCACCAAACACTCTCAAGAACACACAAATGTGGTTCTTATTCCCTAGAATTCTTTACTAAAACACTCACTTCTTAAGTAACCGCTACTTAGCAAAACCTCGGTCACAAAACCACAAACGGTTCTTGCTTCCTAACCTCTACTCTTTGTGACCACCTAGATATTTTTTCTATACAAGTACCTTCAACCCTCACAATAATATCATTCATCATCGCTCTCAACCCTTATAACTAAACTTCGCTCTTGACAGTGATATTTAGTTTAAGAACCTTCAACCCATCGATCATTACACTCAAACCTTACAACTATTGTTCACTCTTGATAGTGATAGTTAGTTCAATAACCTTCAAATCCTCACGATCATTGTACCCAATGAGTATAACTACATAATCACACGAAATCATTCATACACCAAATTATCTCTAACTCACAACTAGGTCATCAAAAACTAGAACTCTAGAACTTTGTTACCTCAA
This sequence comes from Artemisia annua, assembly GCA_014162995.1. NCBI lineage: Eukaryota > Viridiplantae > Streptophyta > Magnoliopsida > Asterales > Asteraceae > Artemisia > Artemisia annua. Next base: position 123,224 of record LBNU01009004.1, read on the forward strand.
CCCCGTTAGAGATATTCACCCACAGTAGGATCTGATGCACATTTTCTTTTTCTCCTTTTAAATATACATGCATCTCATTGTTAATGCAAACGATATACTAATCTAAACCATCTTTGTCCACCTTTTCNTGATAGTGATAGTTAGTTCAATAACCTTCAAATCCTCACGATCATTGTACCCAATGAGTATAACTACATAATCACACGAAATCATTCATACACCAAATTATCTCTAACTCACAACTAGGTCATCAAAAACTAGAACTCTAGAACTTTGTTACCTCAACCCCGTTAGAGATATTCACCCACAGTAGGATCTGATGCACATTTTCTTTTTCTCCTTTTAAATATACATGCATCTCATTGTTAATGCAAACGATATACTAATCTAAACCATCTTTGTCCACCTTTTCTCAAAGGTCCAAACCAACAATTTCCCATCGTATGGAGTCATTTCCATTAATATCTTGGTGTGTGTCATTCTCATTCTTATTTTTTTAAGTATAACTTCCATCGAGTCTACTTTATGGCATGACTTGTCATAATAGTAATGACATATATCTACCTCATTTAGAGTATGTCTTTTCAACAAATTATCCTTAATACATATCATCTTAGTAGATTATTATTTCGTTCAAAAGGTTTGTTTGAACTCGTGGTGTGCTGCTAGCAACCAAATATATATGTATATAGTCCGAGGATAGCACCGGTAAATATGTATCCCCGGGTCGTTTCTCCCAACGAAGGCTAAGACTTGGTTCGTTGGTTCGTGTTCGTGATTCAAGAATTGAATCGTGTCGTGCAGGCTAAGGGAACCCTAAATTTCTACAAATAAGCACGTAAAAACAAATAAACACGAAAAAGCACGTAAAACACGGAAATTGAAATCTAAACGTAAAACGGGATCAAATCCTAAATTCCCGAGCTAATCTCGGGAAAAACTAAGTTAACTAGGGAAACTTAAATCTTAAAAGTAAAATTCTAAACTACCTAGGGGAAAAACGTAAATTAAAAACTTATTATGTATTTAAAATACTTTTTATTACTTTTTATTTATTTATTTTTACTTAAAATTTACTTTTAATAAAACGCGAACTAAATTCAAAAGTTAACTAGGAAAAATAGAAAACTAAATTTGAAAATTTAAAAATGTCCTAAAAGTAAATTAAAATCTAGAAAATATTTTTTTTGGTTTTTTATATATTTATTTTAAACTAAAAACTAATTATTAAATTTTAACTAATTATTAAAAATACTAAAAATAGAAAAATAAGGTGAAAATTAAAATTTATTTTTCTAAAATTATAAAATAACTAAAAAGTAATTTTAAAACTGAAAAACTATTTTTTTTGGATTTTTATTTAATTTTTATTAATTAAAAACTATTAAAAAGTGATTAAAACTAAAATTAAATAAAATAAATAGTAAATAAGCTTAGAAAAATCTGATTTTTTTAGGGAAATTCTAAAATAAGTTACTTAATCTAGGAAAAATAAGCTGCACAAGTTTTAGGCATAAATAAGCAGTTTTGGGCTAAAAAGCAGTTTGATCAATAAGCTATTAATAAGCAAATAAGCACTTATGAGTACCAACTTTTCACAGACCCTCAAGCACACTTAATTAAGCACAAATAAGCAAGAAAATCACAGAAAAGAAGCTAATAAGCACTATTTGCAGTTAACTCTATTTGGGACAGAAACAAGCTAAAGTCCTATTTTCTAGATTAATTTTAAGCAATCTAATAAGCTGAGGACTAAAACCTAAGGGGGGCAAAATCAAGACAACCTAGAATACTACCTAAAAACCCCAAAAGCCCTAATTTCTAGACCCTAATTGAACCTTAATTAAGCCTAAGTAAGAAGTACTGTAGCAACTGATATGGTAAAGAACATGGTTTAGGACAAAATTGCAGATCACTTTTTACCCACTAGATGTTGTTTAAATTGCTTGAGGATAATTATATGTAATATTTGATAGGTAAACTAACCCCAAGAACAATTTTGAACCTAAATAAGTACTTATGATCACCTAGATTTACCCTACAAGTTACCTGTTGGGACTGATTTTTACACACTAGTTGACTTTGGCTTTTGCACACTAAGTTTGACTATTGTGGATTTCTAATGCCTAAATCTCCTTTAATATGTTTGCTAATGCTATATAAACTTAAATTAACTAAGCCTAAGCACCTAGGCTATGATTTGGCTGCCTAAATTCTAACAGGTTAACAATTATGCAGGCAACTTTTAGATTAAAGAGAAATGTTGACTTTTACTATTAACTTATGTGTTTTTAGGCTTGATTTTGCTATTAAGAACCTACTGTACTCTCCCTATGCAGAAATAACCACAAGTAACCTACAAGAACCCCTATACTCTAACTGATCCAAACACTCCCTTAACTACTACTTTCACTAAGATATAAAGTTTTAAGCTTCTAACACCTAACCTACTGATTACCCTAGTAAACTTAACTGATATGAAAGCTATATGAGCACAAATATGCAGTGAACATCAACAAGATCACAGAGGTGCACTAGGTACTGAATTTAGGCAGAAAGATACTTTTAAGCTATAATGCAAACAAGCCTTCCACAAATACCTAAACGACTTTAAATGAGCTAAGCAGATTCAAATAAACTATTATCAACTAAGATTAAGCTAAATAACTAAACTAGGAAAGAAAAAAAAAAGAACTTACTTGATAACTATGTTGAGTGAGACTTAAGCTTCTGTAACTGAGATATAACCTCACAAAAGCTATGGAAGAGCTCTGTGAGCTTATCACAAGGGTGAATGAGCTTTTGAAAGCTAATGTACCCTTAAGCTTCTGATTCTATCTCTTTTTTTTTTTTTTTTTTTTTTTTTTTTTTTTTTTTTTTAATAAAACTAAGTATAAACAAAACAAAGGTTTGTAAATAGATTCTGTGAGCTTACTGTAGCTTATAAGAACTTAAATTTAAGAACTTTTAGAAGTAAAAAGAGCTTATAACTTAAAAAGCTAGAAACGGATTAAAGAGGAATTTAAACAAAACAGTAAATATTATAAAATTAAAGAGTTGATTACATTAAGGGAACATTAAAACATTACATAAAACATAAACTTAATCCTTAATTTTCTATTAAAAATCTACACGACCTAAACCATGGCAGGGCCTCCTTTTATACTTGTCAATGTCGGTTATCATCCTCCCAGAAGCTTCTCCTTATCCTCAAGATCAAGTCCCACCGCCTTAATCATCTTCTAGACCTTCTAGACCATTGGATAATGTTTCCAGGGGGTTCTACCCAATCGAATTGCTTGGAATTGCCACGTTGGCAATGATTAGACCTCGTCTGACATGTTGGCAGAGGTTTCTCGAAGGTACGAGGTTAATTAATTAGGGGTAGGGTGAATGTCACAGGTAAATGGAGTGGAAGAGAGTGTGAATAGTGGTAAAAATGGGAGGGAAAGGGGATAACAGGGTTTTATTTCTTATGATTTGTTTTGGGCCGGGTATAAGTGGTAGTGGGCTAGAGGTGTTAAGGTTGGATTTGTTTATGTGTTAGTGGGTTTGATTATATAATAGTTAGGATTGGGTTTATTTTTAAGTAATGGGTTAAGTAGTTATAGGTTTAGGTTTTATAAGACCCGGTTTGGTTAAAGGTTTGTCAAAGGGATTAAAGGTGTAAATTCTGAAAACATAAGGACCATAACTGCCAATTCTGAATAGTACTTTCCAAGGGCCATAATTGTCAATCTTGAAAACTTGGAGGGTCTGACTTGTAAATTCTTCAAATTTATTCTTTTAGGGACCAAATCTGACAAGTCTTTAAAGTTCAGGGACCATTCTTGTAAATCTCTTCAATTTTTTTCTAGGGACTATTCTTGAAACTTTAAAATCTTCAGGGGTTTGTTTTGTCATTTTGAGCTCGATTTCACTTCCCGGCTATAAATTATACTCTTTCCCGTTCTCGTGCTCGTTTTTGGTGATTTTGTCCCGGTTTTTATCGTTTTCTCATATTTTCTTACCTGCACGTATAAAAACACAAAAACACATATATTTGGCATTTATTAGCGGGTTTTTGGTCTTTTGGGTCTTAATTTGGTCAAGAAAAGGTATGTGTTTAAGCACATACCAGTTTTTAATTTAATAAAGTGGATGGTGATTATTATAAATAAACTCCAAGGACTAGTCTCGCCAATAAGTTAAACTTTTTACAAAAACGGTTCGGGACTCGAATGACATAGCAAACGGACTCGAAAAATTATGAAACTTGCGCCATCGTTCACGAAATAGTTTTTCCAATAAAATCAAGCATAAACTTCAGAGTTTTTCTCAAACTCAAAATAAATCAAATAATTTGGCAAATGAAACAAATTCGAGTTTTTCTAGGTTGTGTTGAGTAAGTCTAGGAATAAATCCTCGTTCCTAATATATCTCACGCTCCTCAAATCCAATTTAACATGCTTTAAAGTTTTAAAACGTTTCAGGCTCTAAAAATAGAAGTTTGGCTAGGATTAGGTTTTAGGAAAAATACCAGGTGTTACAAGAGACACCAACACCAACACCGATCAAAGAAACTAACGTTACACCAATTAAACCTTACACACCAAAAATACCGTACCCACAAGCCCTAAGAAAAGAGAAAAGAGAAGAGCGTAATAAGAAGTTTATTGAGATGATCAAAGAAGTTAGAATTAACGTACCTCTCATTGATGTTCTAGCTGGAATGCCCAATTATGGGAAATTTTTGAAAGAACTTCTTAACAATCGAAACAAGTTAGAACAAATTTCCGCTACTGTTCTCAATGAAGAATGCTCTGCTATCATTCAAAACAAAATTCCACCAAAACTCGGAGATCCCGGAAGTTTTCTCATACCATGTACATTAGGAAACAACATCACGTGTGATGCTTTAGCCAATTTAGGTGCAAGTATCAATTTGATGCCATATTCGTTGTATTCTAAACTTTCGATTAATACGTTGAAACCCACTAAGATGAGTATAAGATTAGCTAACCATACATACCAATATCCTGTTGGGGTTGCTGAAAATATGCTTGTTCAAGTTGGTAAATTCGTATTTCCAGTGGATTTTGTCATCTTAGAAATGGAGGAGGACAGTCGAGTACCTCTAATCTTGGGAAGACCTTTCTTAAACACTGTTAATGCAATGATCAAAGTTAAAGGCAAAGAACTCAATCTCGGAGTAGGAGAAGATCGAATCACTTTCTTAATCGATAAAGCAATGAAATATCCAAATTCCACTGATGACACATGCTATAGCATTAATGTTATTGATGAAGTCACTGAAGAGGAATTAGATTCTTTACTTGACGATTCAAAACCATTCATGTCTACTTCAGAAAAGATCAGTGAAGCAGATTCNAACTCGCCTTCCCAACGACAACTTGGAAGAAGTCATTTTATGTGTCAGTCAACGAACGAATCTCGTTCTTGTTAGTGTGATTGATTGTACAATTACACATTAGGTTGTCGGTCGTGTTGTGACACTCAAGTGTCTTTGAATTGCAGTATGCATTCATTTTTTTGGCCGCTCAACTTTCTTGGGTTTTCTTATTTGTTTTTATCCTTTTGGCACATTTTCATCAAGTGTATAACCTCTAGCATACTTTGATATTCTCACATACCTCATCAAACTCATTGTTTTTTGGTAGCTACATTTTAACATAGTTTAACCCTAGCATGTCTCGCAATGTGTTCTATAATGATTTCTCCTATTTTATTATATATTATGTTGCATGTAGCTAACCCTGGATGTAGGAAAAACCTTCGTAAGATTCGATCTATGGATTCGCAAGAAACAAAGGTAAATATAAAAGGGGATACAATTACCATAGGGGAGCATTGAGCTAGAGGAGCTTGTGAGTATTTGAATACATAGCACAGAGTCTTTCTAACAATTGTGATAGAAGACTTCAGTGGGATGATGCAAGCTCGCCTTTATGAGAAGAAATGAGGGTATTGTAATAAGGTACCCGACCCTTTAGAAAGTGAGTAAAATTAAAAAGTGTAGAAAGCTATTCATAGTGTGACACGTGTCCCCCACTTTAAATTATACATGAAATCCGCCCAGGGGTAATATGGTCTTTTGACCCGTTTTTTCTTTTCCACCTCAATTTTCAAACGCATATATCTCTTAAACGACAAACTTTTAGAAAAAACCGATTTTACCACAATTTTTAAAATTTGATTCTCTTTAATTTGGTATAAATCTTTTTAATTTTTTCAAAACTTTTTTTTTGACATATTCATTTGGTCATGATTTTCTTGATGTTTTTGCTATTTCGACCCTATTTTTTACCTTAAAAATTGCCGAATCATAAAATACTTAAAACACGAAAGTTGTAGATTTTGATTCACTCTTTACCCAGAAATTTGAATCAATCAAATTCGATATGATATGAGTGAGATATCGCACGTTAAAAATAATGTTTTAGTTATATTTGTTGCGCACAACGTGTTTGATGAAATGTTTAGCTTAGATTTTTTGTCTTAAAATCAAGTTAAATGCACTAATTTTTGTACAACAATGCACCTTTAGTCATTTTATTAATGTAATATTCAAAAAGTTTTTTTTTTTTTTTTTATATATATATATATATATATAACTGATGAACCTTATTAGCTGATTTTTAAAAAAGACATTTTGTTCATCAGTTACTTTGGTTCATCAATTTCAGGTTCGTCAATTTTTTTAGATTCATCAATTTCAGGTTCATCAAATTTGATCAAATGTTTGGGTTCATCAATTTTTTCAGGTTCATCAAATTTCAAGTTCATCAATTTCAGGTTCATCAATTTTTTCAGGATCATCAAATTTAATCAAATATTTGGGTTCATCAAATTGATCACAGTTCTTTTCAGGTTCATCAAACTTTAGGTTCATCAATTTTTTTCAGATTCATCAATTTGATCAAATGTTTGGGTTCATCAATTCTATTTAACAAAACAAACTGATAGTTTTGGTAAACTTAAAATAACTTGACCAATTAGTGCATGTAAATGTTGTTGGTTGTTATGAGCCCAGAACAGGGTAAGATAATCAAAGCCTAGCTACGTACCAATTAAGGTTACCGGATATCACTTGGAATCGTGTTATCACTTTCCAAAGTAAACTATTCGACCCTAATGCCTGGGTATCACGAATATCTACTTGGGATAAGACCAAATGTTTGTTATTGAATTAGGCACAAATCAATAACCCTTGCGTATCTTAGTGTTTTGTTTTCTGTGTACCTTCATGCTCAACAATAATTCCCCTTAAATAGGAAAATACTCATGGCTAATTAAATGGAATTATGAGAATTAATCGGCCCATTAATCTCCACATAATTACCCCCATTATAGCCAAAGATAGTGGTTACATGACCAATTAAACGTGGTCATAATAGTAGATATAACTGTCATTTGAATAGGTCAAATCAGTTACATTTCATCAGAGTACTAGCAGCAGACACACAACACTAGCAGCAGAGTCAGTGCTAGCAGCAGAGTCTTAGCAGCAGACTCACAACACTAGCAGCAGAGTCAGTGCTAGCAGCAGAGTCTTAGCAGCAGACTCACAACACTAGCAGCAGACTCACACTAGCACAACCACTATTGAGTCAGGGTAATCAGGGACTTGATGGGTGTGCACTCCGTACCTCTAAACCCATTTCCAAGTATGATTTGATCCCTCAAGTGCACTAAATTTTCCAACAATCCTCCCCAAATTTAGTTCACTTCCTTAGCATGAAAATCAAACATAAGACAAACATATGCATAAACGAAAATATCCTGAGGATTGAATTTCCATCTTAGTAATTACACGTTCAAATATTCGAGAATCAGGGTGTTACAAAGAATTGAACCCTTCAACCCATTTGAATACCTGAAGATAAAATACACATACATTTTCAAACACTAAAATACTCTTGACACTATACAAGCCATGTGTCCATATCCAATTCATAAATGTTGTAAAAGCTAAAAGTCCATAGCTTCCTGAAGCGGCAAAACTTCAACATTTACATAGGTGGTTCCTCTTTATTCATGCTCCTGCTTAGCACTTTTTCAAAGAAAGTTAACCATTGAGAAGTAAAGACTTCATCCTCCTTTTCAGCAGGTTCTGAGCACAACCTTGGGATGATTGTAAAACATGTGCTCCAGTACACTGAATGTTCAGCTTTCCACATTGAACTCAACTCCCAAGTTTCCTCAGGAGGGAGTTGGGTGTCCTAGCATTCAGTGACTAAGTTGGACTTTAAACCCATCCCTTTAGCAGACTTTAAAACCAAGTCTCTAGCCAAACCCTTCGTCAAGTGATCAGCTAAGTTCTGTTGAGATCTTACAAACTCTATAGATATCACCCCATTCATGATAAGCTCACGAATCATGCTATGCCTGACACCTAGGTGTCTAGACTTCCCATTGTACATCTGGCTATAAGCCTTTGCCAATGTAGCAGCACTATCACACCGGATAGAAATGGGTGCCATAGGTTTAGGCCACAATGGAATCTCAAGAAGCAAGTTTTTCAACCATTCAGCTTCTTTACCAGCAGCTGCTAAAGCCACAAATTCAGATTCCATTGTTGAACTGGTAATGCAAGTTTGCTTCTTGGATGCCCAAGAAATTGCACCTCCACCAAGTAGGAATACCCAGCCACTGGTAGACGAATTGTCTTCAGTGTTACTGATCCAACTTGCATCAGTGTAACCTTCCAACACTGATGGATAACCAGTATATGAGAGACTATAATCCATAGTTCTCTTCAAATACTTCAGTACCCTCTGAATTGCTTGCCAGTGTTGAGCACTAGGATTACTAGTATACCTGCTCAATTTTCCCACTGCAAAAGCAATATCAGGCCTTGTACAAGTCATGGCATACATCAGGCAGCCAATTACCCTAGAATACTCAAGTTGAGATACAGCTTTGCCAGTATTAGGCATCAGCTTCTCAGTTGTATCCATAGGAGTACTCACTGGAGTACAATCAAAGCAATTAAATTTCTTCAGTACCTTCTCAATGTAATGAGACTGAGAAATTGATATACCATTGCTTTCATGTTTAATCCTTATACCAAGGATAACATCAGCCTCCCCCATGTCCTTCATGGAGAACCTTGATGACAAAAATTCCTTTGTCAGGTCAACTTGATTTTGGTCAGTTCCAAAGATCAACATGTCATCAACATATAGGCAAATGATGACTCCTTTACCAGATTCATCAAATTTGCTATATACACATTTGTCAGCTTGGTTAAGAACATAACCACTAGACAAAACCACTTCATCAAACTTTTGATGCCATTGCTTAGGTGCCTGTTTCAGTCCATATAAGGACTTAATCAGTTTGCACACCTTGTTTTCATTGCCAGGCATGATGAAGCCCTGAGGTTGGTTCATGTAAACCTCCTCATCCAATTCACCATTCAAGAAAGCTGTCTTCACATCCATCTGATGTATAATCAGATTGTGAATTGATGCCAAAGCAATCAGCAATCTTATGGTACTGATACGTGCCACAGGGGCATAAGTATCAAAATAGTCTATTCCTGACTTTTGTTTAAAGCCCTGAATGACCAGCCTTGCCTTGAACTTTTCAATAGTTCCATCTACCTTCATTTTCCTTTTGAAAATCCATTTGCAACCTAGAGGTTTGCAACCTGGTGGTAGATCAACCAACACCCAAGTGTTGTTGCCCATGATGGAATCAATTTCATCATTTATTGCTTCTTTCCAGAAAGCAACATCCTGGGACTTCATTGCTTCTTCAAATGTTTTGGGGTCATCCTCAACAATGAAGCAATAGGAGTATTGGTCAGAGACCTCACTCCTTGTACCTTCAACTAGATATAATTGAAACTCAGGTCCAAATGACTTTGGAGTCCTGACCCTTTTGCTCTTTCTGAGCTCAGGTTCAGGTTGTTGAACCACAACCTCATCAGTGACCTTCTCAGGGACCCCTGATACACCAATGTCATCAGTTCCATTTGGAATCCTGTGACTTGGTCTAGGGACTGATGAGAATCTATTCTCATCAAATAGTGCATCCCTTGATTCAATTATTGAGTTAATTGAAACATATTCATTAGGTTCAATAACATAGAACCTATAAGCCTTGGAATGCTCAGCATATCCAACAAAGATGCATTCAATGCCTCTTTCACCCAAAGTTTTCAATTTTGGATCAGGGAGTCTTACAACAGCCCTACAACCCCACACCCTGAGATAATTCAGGTTGGGTTTCTTTTTAGTCCAGAGTTCATAAGGGGTAACCTTGTTCCTTTTATTGGGAACCCTATTTAATAAATAGCAAGCTGTTAACATAGCTTCACCCCAGAACCCTTGACTTAGTCCTGAATAGGACAACATGGAATTAACCATCTCCTTCAGTACCCTGTTTTTCCTTTCAGAGATACCATTTTGTTGAGGAGTATAGGGGGCAGTCGTTTCATGGATTATACCAACAGACTGAAAATACAAATGATCCATGTATTCACCTCCCCTATCAGTCCTGAATCTTTTGATCAAGGACCCAAGTTGCAATTCAACTTCAGTTTTAAACACTTTGAATTTATCTAATGCTTCATCCTTAGTATGTAATAGATAGACATAACAAAACCTAGAAGCATCATCAATAAATGTCACAAAGTACTTCTTGTTCCCCAAAGAGGGAGTGGCATGCAAATCACACAGGTCACTGTGTATTAGCTCCAAGAGCTCAGTCTCTCTTTTTACACCTTGAAAGGGTTTCTTAGTTATTTTGGTCAACATGCAAGTTTTACACTTTTCAGTGTCCATGTCAAAAGCTGGGATTAACCCATCCTTAGACATATCTTGCATCCTTTTATAATGTACATGGCCAAGTCTTGCATGCCAAAGGGTAGAGTCATTCATTTTAGAGGTTGACATAAAGGCTGAATTAACAATATTATTGACAATATTAAGCCTGAACATTTGATTACACAAATAGCCAAAACCAATAAAAACACCATGTTTAGACAAAATAAACTTATCAGATTCAATAACTTGTTTATATCCATGATTATTCAAAACACTACTAGAAACCAAGTTTTTCCTTATATCAGGAACATGAATAACATTAAACAAAGTTACAATCTTTCCAGAACTAAAATTAAGATCTACACAACCACGACCATGCACCAAGGCTGTTGACTCATTTCCCATGTGAAGAATAGATCCATCATTCAGTGACTCATAAGTCTTGAACCAGCATCTATCTTTGCACACATGAACAGTTGCTCCAGAGTCAACCCACCACGCAACATCATCATCCTGCACATAGTTAGATTCAGATACATATGTAACATAATAAACCTGAAGAGATTCATTAAACATATTCTGACCTTTCAGTGAGTTGGCTTGACCACCACTTCCTGAACCACTAGTGCCTGAACCATTGGTTTTACCACCAACCTTAACACCTTTGCAATCCCTTTTAATGTGACCAGGTTTGCCACATTTCCAACAAGTAGGTGTTGCCTTCTTGTTAGGGTCAGCCCTTGTGTTATCATGATGTTTACGCTTGCCTTTGTTGTCATTGTACCTGGTGGAATTGTTATGTTCCACCATATTGACAACAGATGCACCAGTAGCATTGCTACTTTTTGGCTTGTCATTATCTTGCGCCCTGAGGGATTCCTCAATACGCAAATGACTACCCAACTGAACAAGAGTCAGTTCCTCCTTTTTATGTTTCAAAGTATGCTTGAAATCTTTCCAAGAAGGAGGGAGTTTGTCAATGATACAAGAGACTGAAATAGCCTCATCCATGTTCATTTCATGTTGTGTAAACCTTCCAAGTATACCAAGAAGTTCATTGTATTGTTCCATGACTGGTCTTGAATCAGTCATTTTGTAATTTGTGAAATTACTTACAAGAAACTTCTTACTTGAAGCATCCTCAGCCATATATTTGGCTTCCAAGGAATCCCATAGTTCTTTTGAAGATTCAACATTCTGATAAATGTCAAAGAGAGAATCAGACATACCATTGAGGATTAAACCCCTGCAGACATAGTCATCATTCTCCCATTTGCTTCTTTTCCTTATCTGTTCCACAGTAGCATTATCCCCATGATCCTCTGGAATAGCAGTGTTCAGGACATACACCACACTCATGCTGGATAACAAGAAATGCATCTTCTTTTGCCACCTTCTGAAATCAACACCTTCAAACTTTTCCAATTTGGAAAAGTTAGCAGCCATATGCCTCATAGCAGCAGCCATTGATTATCACAAAATAGTTTACTTTGATTGTTGGAGGTTATGAGCCCAGAACAGGGTAAGATAATCAATAGCCTAACTACGTACCAATTAAGGTTACCGGATATCACTTGGAATCGTGTTATCACTTTCCAAAGTAAACTATTCGACCCTAATGCCTGGGTATCACGAATATCTACTTGGGATAAGACCAAATGTTTGTTATTGAATTAGGCACAAATCAATAACCCTTGCGTATATTAGTGTTTTGTTTTCTGTGTGTCTTTCATGCTCAACATAATTCCTCTTAAATAGGAAAGTACTCATGGCTAATTAAATGGAATTATGAGAATTAATCGGCCCATTAATCTCCACATAATTACCCCCATTATAGCCAAAGATAGTGGTTACATGACCAATTAAACGTGGTCATAATAGTAGATATAACTGTCATTTGAATAGGTCAAATCAGTTACATTTCATCAGAGTCCTAGCAGCAGACTCACAACACTAGCAGCAGAGTCAGTGCTAGCAGCAGAGTCCTAGCAGCAGACTCACAACACTAGCAGCAGAGTCAGTGCTAGCAGCAGAGTCCTAGCAGCAGACTCACAACACTAGCAGCAGAGTCAGTGCTAGCAGCAGAGTCCTAGCAGCAGACTCACAACACTAGCAGCAGAGTCAGTGCTAGCAGCAGAGTCCTAGCAGCAGACTCACAACACTAGCAGCAGAGTCAGTGCTAGCAGCAGAGTCCTAGCAGCAGACTCACAACACTAGCAGCAGAGTCAGTGCTAGCAGCAGAGTCCTAGCAGCAGACTCACAACACTAGCAGCAGAGTCAGTGCTAGCAGCAGAGTCTTAGCAGCAGACTCACAACACTAGCAGCAGAGTCAGTGCTAGCAGCAGAGTCCTAGCAGCAGACTCACAACACTAGCAGCAGACTCACACTAGCACAACCACTATTGAGTCAGGGTAATCAGGGACTTGATGGGTGTACACTCCGTACCTCCAAACCCATTTCCAAGTATGATTTGATCCCTCAAGTGCACTAAATTTTCCAACAATCCTCCCCAAATTTAGTTCACTTCCTTAGCATGAAAATCAAACATAAGACAAACATATGCATAAACGAAAATATCCTGAGGATTGAATTTCCATCTTAGTAATTACACGTTCAAATATTCGAGAATCAGGGTGTTACAAAGAATTGAACCCTTCAACCCATTTGAATACCTGAAGATAAAATACACATACATTTTCAAACACTAAAATACTCTTGACACTATACAAGCCATGTGTCCATATCCAATTCATAAATGTTGTAAAAGCTAAAAGTCCATAGCTTCCTGAAGCGGCAAAACTTCAACATTTACATAGGTGGTTCCTCTTTATTCATGCTCCTGCTTAGCACTTTTTCAAAGAAAGTTAACCATTGAGAAGTAAAGACTTCATCCTCCTTTTCAGCAGGTTCTGAGCACAACCTTGGGATGATTGTAAAACATGTGCTCCAGTACACTGAATGTTCAGCTTTCCACATTGAACTCAACTCCCAAGTTTCCTCAGGAGGGAGTTGGGTGTCCTAGCATTCAGTGACTAAGTTGGACTTTAAACCCATCCCTTTAGCAGACTTTAAAACCAAGTCTCTAGCCAAACCCTTCGTCAAGTGATCAGCTAAGTTCTGTTGAGATCTTACAAACTCTATAGATATCACCCCATTCATGATAAGCTCACGAATCATGCTATGCCTGACACCTAGGTGTCTAGACTTCCCATTGTACATCTGGCTATAAGCCTTTGCCAATGTAGCAGCACTATCACACCGGATAGAAATGGGTGCCATAGGTTTAGGCCACAATGGAATCTCAAGAAGCAAGTTTTTCAACCATTCAGCTTCTTTACCAGCAGCTGCTAAAGCCACAAATTCAGATTCCATTGTTGAACTGGTAATGCAAGTTTGCTTCTTGGATGCCCAAGAAATTGCACCTCCACCAAGTAGGAATACCCAGCCACTGGTAGACGAATTGTCTTCAGTGTTACTGATCCAACTTGCATCAGTGTAACCTTCCAACACTGATGGATAACCAGTATATGAGAGACTATAATCCATAGTTCTCTTCAAATACTTCAGTACCCTCTGAATTGCTTGCCAGTGTTGAGCACTAGGATTACTAGTATACCTGCTCAATTTTCCCACTGCAAAAGCAATATCAGGCCTTGTACAAGTCATGGCATACATCAGGCAGCCAATTACCCTAGAATACTCAAGTTGAGATACAGCTTTGCCAGTATTAGGCATCAGCTTCTCAGTTGTATCCATAGGAGTACTCACTGGAGTACAATCAAAGCAATTAAATTTCTTCAGTACCTTCTCAATGTAATGAGACTGAGAAATTGATATACCATTGCTTTCATGTTTAATCCTTATACCAAGGATAACATCAGCCTCCCCCATGTCCTTCATGGAGAACCTTGATGACAAAAATTCCTTTGTCAGGTCAACTTGATTTTGGTCAGTTCCAAAGATCAACATGTCATCAACATATAGGCAAATGATGACTCCTTTACCAGATTCATCAAATTTGCTATATACACATTTGTCAGCTTGGTTAAGAACATAACCACTAGACAAAACCACTTCATCAAACTTTTGATGCCATTGCTTAGGTGCCTGTTTCAGTCCATATAAGGACTTAATCAGTTTGCACACCTTGTTTTCATTGCCAGGCATGATGAAGCCCTGAGGTTGGTTCATGTAAACCTCCTCATCCAATTCACCATTCAAGAAAGCTGTCTTCACATCCATCTGATGTATAATCAGATTGTGAATTGATGCCAAAGCAATCAGCAATCTTATGGTACTGATACGTGCCACAGGGGCATAAGTATCAAAATAGTCTATTCCTGACTTTTGTTTAAAGCCCTGAATGACCAGCCTTGCCTTGAACTTTTCAATAGTTCCATCTACCTTCATTTTCCTTTTGAAAATCCATTTGCAACCTAGAGGTTTGCAACCTGGTGGTAGATCAACCAACACCCAAGTGTTGTTGCCCATGATGGAATCAATTTCATCATTTATTGCTTCTTTCCAGAAAGCAACATCCTGGGACTTCATTGCTTCTTCAAATGTTTTGGGGTCATCCTCAACAATGAAGCAATAGGAGTATTGGTCAGAGACCTCACTCCTTGTACCTTCAACTAGATATAATTGAAACTCAGGTCCAAATGACTTTGGAGTCCTGACCCTTTTGCTCTTTCTGAGCTCAGGTTCAGGTTGTTGAACCACAACCTCATCAGTGACCTTCTCAGGGACCTCTGATACACCAATGTCATCAGTTCCATTTGGAATCCTGTGACTTGGTCTAGGGACTGATGAGAATCTATTCTCATCAAAGAGTGCATCCCTTGATTCAATTATTGAGTTAATTGAAACATATTCATTAGGTTCAATAACATAGAACCTATAAGCCTTGGAATGCTCAGCATATCCAACAAAGATGCATTCAATGCCTCTTTCACCCAAAGTTTTCAATTTTGGATCAGGGAGTCTTACAACAGCCCTACAACCCCACACCCTGAGATAATTCAGGTTGGGTTTCTTTTTAGTCCAGAGTTCATAAGGGGTAACCTTGTTCCTTTTATTGGGAACCCTATTTAATAAATAGCAAGCTGTTAACATAGCTTCACCCCAGAACCCTTGACTCAGTCCTGAATAGGACAACATGGAATTAACCATCTCCTTCAGTACCCTGTTTTTCCTTTCAGAGATACCATTTTGTTGAGGAGTATAGGGAGCAGTTGTTTCATGGACTATTCCAACAGACTGAAAATACAAAGTGTCCATGTATTCTGCTCCCCTATCAGTCCTGAATCTTTTGATCAGGGACCCAAGTTGCAACTCAACTTCAGTTTTAAATACTTTGAATTTATGTAATGCTTCATCCTTAGTATGTAATAGATAGACATAACAAAACCTAGAAGCATCATCAATAAATGTCACAAAGTACTTTTTGTTCCCCAAAGAGGGAGTGGCATGCAAATCACACAGGTCACTGTGTATAAGCTCCAAGAGCTCAGTCTCACGTTTAACACCCTGAAAGGGTTTCTTAGTTATTTTGGTCAACATACAAGTTTTACACTTTTCAGTGTCCATGTCAAAAGCTGGGATTAACCCATCCTTAGACATATCTTGCATCCTTTTATAATGTACATGGCCAAGTCTTGCATGCCAAAGGGTAGAGTCATTCATTTTAGAGGTTGACATAAAGGCTGAATTAACAATATTATTGACAATATTAAGCCTGAACATTTGATTACACAAATAGCCAAAACCAATAAAAACACCATGTTTAGACAAAATAAACTTATCAGATTCAATAACTTGTTTATATCCATGATTATTCAAAACACTACTAGAAACCAAGTTTTTCCTTATATCAGGAACATGAATAACATTAAACAAAGTTACAATCTTTCCAGAACTAAAATTAAGATCTACACAACCACGACCATGCACCAAGGCTGTTGACTCATTTCCCATGTGAAGAATAGATCCATCATTCAGTGACTCATAAGTCTTGAACAAGCATCTATCCTTGCACACATGAACAGTTGCTCAGAGTCAACCCGACCACTGCAACATCATCATCCTGCAACATAGTTAGAATTCAGATACATATGTATACATAATAAACCCATGAAGAGATTCATTAAACATATTCTGACCTTTCAGTAGTTGGCTTAGCCACCACTTCCTGAACACTAGTGCCTGAACCATTGGTTTTACCCCAACTTAAACACCTTTGCAATCCCTTTAATGTGACCAGCGTTGCCACATTTCCAACAGTAGGTGCTTGCCGTTCTTGTTAGGGTCAGCCTTAGTGTTATCATGAGTTTACGCTTGCCTTTGTTGTCATTGTAACCTTGGCTGGAATTGTATGTTCCACCATATTGAACACCAGATTTGCCCTAGTAGCATTGTACTTTTTGGCTTGTCATTATCTTGTCGCCCTGAGGATCCTCAATGACGCAAATGACTACCCAACCTGAACAAGCAGTCAGTTCTCCTTTTTAGTTTCAAATAGTCTTGAAATCTTTCCAAGAAGGAGGGAGTTTGTCAATGATACAAGAGACTGAATACGCCTCATCCATGTTCATTTCATGTTGTGTAAACCTCCAGTATACCAAGAAGTTCATGTATTGTTCCTGACTGGTCTTGAATCAGTCATTTTTGTAATTTGTGAAATACTTCAATGAAACTTCCTTACTTGAAGCCATCTCAGAGCATATATTTGGCTTTCCAAGCGAATCCATAAAAAAATGCTTTTTGAAATTCAACATTCTGATAAATGCTCAAAGGAGAGAATCAGACATACCATGAGGATTAACGCCCCCTGCCGACATATCATCATCTCCATTTGCTTCTTTCCTTACTGCTTCCACAGTAGCATACCCATATTCCTCTGGAATAGCCCAGTGTCAGACATACACCACGTTCATGCGGATAACAAGAAATGATCTTCTTTGCCACCTTCTGAAATCAAACACTTCAAACTTTTCAATTTGAAAAGTTTGCAGCCATAATGCCTCAATAGCAGCAGCCATTTGATTTATCACAAAATAGTTTACTTGTGATTGTTGGTTGTTATAGAGCCCAGAACATGGTAAGATAATTCAAAGCCTAGCTACGTACCAATTAAGGTTACCGGAATAACTTGGATTCGTGTTATCACTTTCCAAAGTAAACTATTCGACCCTTAATGCCTGGGTTAATAAGAATATCACTTGGATAAGACCAAATGTTTGTATTGAATTAGGCACAAATCAATAACCCTTGGCGTATCTTAGTGTTTGTTTTCTGTGTACTTCATGCCCAACAAAATCCCCTTAAATAGGAAAAAATACTCATGGCTAATAAATGGAATTAATGAAGAATTAATCGGCCATTATCTCCACATAATTACCCCCATTATAGCCAAAGATAGTGTTAATGACCAATTAAACGTGGTCATAATAGTAGATATAATTCGATTTGAATAGGTCAAATCAGTTACATTTCATCAGAGTACTAGTTAGCCAGACTCACAAACTAGCAGCAGAGTCAGTGCTAGCGCAGAGTCTTAGCAGCCAGACTCACCAAACACTAGAGCAGGCAGAGTCAGTGCCTACGGCAGCAGAGTCTTAGCGCAGACTCACAACACTAGCAGCAAGACTCACACTAGCACAACCACTATTGAGATCAGGGTAATCAGGGACTTGATGGGTGTACACTCCGTACCTCCAAAACCCATTTCAGTAATGATTGAATCCCTCAAAGTGCCACTAAATTTTCCAACAAATGTAGTTTTATATGAAAAATCTCTTTTAGTCATTTTATCAAACACTTTGTGTGCACTAAATATGACTAAGACGTCATCTTTAACGCGCGATATCTCACTCATATCATATCGGATTTGAGTGATTCAAATTTCTGGGTAAAGAATGGTCAAGAAGCTACAACTTTCGTGCTTTAAGTTTTGCAAAATTCGGCCTTTAAACTAGACAAAATTAGAGCCGAAAATGCTAAGATTTTCAAGAAAATCATGACCCAATGAATATGTCAAAAAAAAAGTTTCGAAAAAATTAAAAAGATTTATACCAAATTAAAGAGGATTAAATTTTAAAAATTGATTTTTTGTAAAAATTTGTCGTTTGAGAGTAATGTGCGTTTGAAATTTAAGGTGGAATTAAAAAAACGGGTCAAATGACCAAAATGCCCTCTAACCGAAAATATTAAAGAAAAAAGGGAGGGAGTGGGTGGAGGACACATGGCACTAGCTTAGTGGTTTTCTAGACTTTTTAAAATTTTTTTCTTTTCACATGATCGCAACTCATTGTAATAAAGGGGAGAAGATACTGCAACCACCTTTTTGCTTCGACAAAAGGGGGAGAAGGAAGTGTAAATATGTAACTTTTACACATTTTACTGTGTGTCACGGTTTACATATTTGTCATCATCAAAAAGGGGGAGATTGTTAATGCAAATATTACGATATTTAAACTAAACAGTTTCTTCAGTTTTAATAATGACAAACATGTAACTTGTAATGCATAACGTAAAATACGCAAGTTACTTGTAAACACAAATCATCAATGCATACTTATATCAACATCTCTCGATGTCTCAAGTATGCTTCAACCTAGTTGCATATTTCCATTCAGACGTAAATCACTCAAGGTAAGAACAAACAAATTTAAAACTTGACAAATGATCAAAGAATTAATTTTCTTTCAAGGACTTCACATTTCTAATGTGACAAAACAGTTTTTCAAAAATACATTTTACAAATTATTTTTGAATTAAAAAGAAATGTTTTATTTTGAAAAATGATTTTAAAAATCCCAACAGCTATTTCCCTCCAAACATCTCAAAACATCCTCAAATAAACCTTCACCACTAAAAACAAAAAAAGGGAGCATTTTTTGTATGAACGGTACCACTAAATACCCGACGGCACCATTGAATTGAGTGGTGCCGTCTGACAATTAATAGTACCGTCTGTCTGTAACGGCTAATTTTTTCTTTGTCTATAAATAGTGAATCATTTTACACATTTTAGCAAGGTTTTCACACAGAACTTTCTGTTATTTATCTACCCACTCCAATCCAATTTCTTTGATCATGTAGTTAGTTTATTTTTGTTTAAGAGTGATCATCCAATTCAAGTGATCACCTTCATTCCTATACTAGTGCAAGAGAAGAAGACATCATATTACATTGATACAAAGTGTTGTAGTCATAGTTAATTGCACTCGTAAAACTTGTTATGTACTTCTTGTATTTGTCGTACATCAAGTTCTTGATACATGATCGTGTGGATTGACTTGATCATGTTGATCGCGTATAGGTCAAGTAGATCATATGAAGGATCGGGTAGATCGTGTAGATTGTGTTGATTGGGTAGATAGTGAGTAGATTGGGTAGATCGTGAGTAGATCGGGTAGATCGAGTTTAGATCATGTGGATCTTGTAGCTTGTGTGATTTATGAGGATCTGCTAGATCGTGAGTGAGATTGGTACTAGCTATATTAGTACTCGACATTTATCTTAATGTCAGAAAATAATGTAAGCGACGCGGTTTATTTGTTTAGGCCCCAAAACACAAGGTTTGATATGTTGGACCACAAAATGTAACGAGTTTGGTTGTACCCGAAGAAGAACTCGACATCTAGCTTAGTGTCGGAAAATATTGTACGCGATGTTGTATGGTTTTCTCCACCAAGAAGGGAGCTTGATGATTAGTGAAGTAACTCTCGAGTTGGGTACTCGGGTAGTAAAGTAGGGCGAAGAGAAGCTTCGTGACCAAACCACTATGAATCACCGTGTCCGGTTTGCGTTTTCTTTACTTATCTCTTTACTTTTTATCTTTGCATTTACCGCCTTATATATATTTGCATTGCATTTATATTTGTGTGGTTTGTTGCTTATATCATGTTGACTATGTTTATGTCGTGACATGAAACTTATATTATGTTTGTGTCATGGTTTGATTCTGTTTGTGTTGTAGTCTACTTTATACTATCTCTAGTTATTGTATAACCTTTGTTGACACTTTTCATATTGCGTCACACTTGATCGGGTGTTTGATACAAAATATTTAAGTTTTTAAACGGAAACGTATTCAACCCCCTACGTTTTCCATAAAATGATATGGTTCTTAGGTTATGCAATGATGTGATATGTCGTGTACGCAATTTTTATAAATTTTATATCACTTCGTTTGTATTCAAGTTTAATAAGTAAAATGTACTTTTGTCAAAGTTATGGTTTAACTATACGAGCTTTAGTGTTTGTAAAACTGTTATATCGTCATCATTTGGAAGTTATGCCACTTTTTGTTTATAAATAGTTCCAACTATATTATTCGTGTCTAAATAATATTCGCTTATAGTTCAAAAAAATTCTGTCTTTTGTTCAACTTGCCGTGTAGTTGACGACACTTATTTTTTTGAAAGATACGCTTTTACAACTTATACTTACTTTATATAAATTCCCAAGTAGTTATCTTTAATAATTCCTAATTAGTTCGTTGGTTAACATCGAAAAACGTTTGACACGAAGGGAAAGTATGTATATCAAAAACAAGATAAAAAATCAAACTTTTTATAAAAATAGAAAACAAGAAAAAAAAATCAAACTTTTTTAAAAAATAGATTTTTATAAAAAGTTTGAGTTTTTATTATTTTTTTATTTGCTAAAAATATAAAAAATAGATTTTTATAGAGATAGATTTTTTTATAAAAATACATTTTTATAAAAGTTTGAGTTTTTATCTTGTTTATCTTGTTTTTATTTGCAAAAAATATAAAAAATGCAAAACATATTTGTATTTTATTTCTAAAATGCATTTTATTCAATTTAAAATTTTAATAGTTTTAGTTATAATTTTTGATATTTCTTAAAATATTTTCTATTTTCGTCAATTTAGGTCTTTTATTTTACAAAATCGTTTTTTTGTAATTTTTTTTTTTTTTTTATATTTCATGTTGTTCAGTATCGATTTTAAAAGTCATACTATTGAATTTTTAGAGTTTGTTTAGTATATTAAATATATTATAAACAGTTTTATTAAGAAGACCGTAGAAAAATATTTTCGTAGGTTTTAAGATTTGTGTTTTATTTTTATAAATTTTTATTTTAGATAAAAGGGACAAGGTAATAAAGGAATAAGTTTAGAAAATTGTGTTACGCCCTCGTGTGTAAGACATACGACTGAATTTAACGACACAAAGTAATGCCGTTATCTTTTTGGATTGAATTGTGCACTTTGGCAAATAGTGGGAAGCAACGATGTAATTTTTCAAAAATAGACCTCCAACGTGCAATATTAGTACGTGTAACACCCCCATTTTCACAAATCGCAGCGGAATTTGATCTGGGGTATTACTTTATGGATACAAAGACATGATAATAGAAAACGACTCGAAAAGAGACTTTTTTTGAAAAGATTAGTTATCATTCGGGTTATTGTACAAAGATGTTACTAAAGTTTGCGTTTGTGTTGTCCTAAGGTAATAAAGTTTCAAAGTTGTCATCCAGGTTACTCAACTTAATTTGACCGGTTAAATTTGTTACTGTGTTTTGGGTAACCTAGAGTTACCGGTGAAAATCCTACGTGGCATGCATTTTTTTGTCATCCAGGTTACCCAACTTCTTGCGACTTGTTATATTTGTCATCCAAGTTATATTTATGTTAATTTGACCGTTTTTATATATTTTCATACGTTTTAATCCACTTTTATACATTTTCGTACGTTTTTATCCGTTGTAGTTTGTTTTCATAGATTTTCATATGTTTTCATCTGTTTTTATCTAATTTTATACATTTTCGTCTTCTTTTATACATTTTTGTCTGTTTCTGTATCGATTTTAAATCACGATTTTTGACTCCTTTTTTGTCTGAATCATCAAAAGTGTAAAACACGAAAGTTGTCCGAAATGATGTTTTACATCAAGACTCGCGTTATTTTAATAGATGAAAACAATAAAATATAAGAAAATGGATGAATCGAATAAAAGTGTATGAACACGGATAAAAACATATGAAAACGTGAGAAAAACGGATAAAAACGTGAGAAAATGGATGAAAACGTATAAAAACGGACGAAAACTGATAAAAACCTATGAAAACATGAGAAAAACGGATGAAACGGACGAAAAAGGATAAAACCGTAAGAATAGTCAATGAGGACTAACGATGTAAATATTTTAACTCAATGGGGACTAACTTAGATGACAGTTTTGAAACTTTAGTAACTTAGATGTACTTTTTCTCAAACTTTAATAACTTCTTTGAGGTAGAATATGTTTCAGGTTGAGATGCCGGTTATCAACCGGTTGCCCACCTTGGGAGTCACCTTAGTGTAACATCTTTGAAACTTTAGTAACCCAGTTGATAAACCCGTGAACATGAGTAACCTGGATGACAACTTTGAAACTTTATTACCTTAGGACAACACAAACGCAAACTTTAGTAACATCTTTGTCTAATAACCCTTATCATTCATTTATTTATCAGAGTTTTTACAGTAAAAAAGATGTACTTTTACCAAAAGAGAGGTCCCTAAGATACGTTTTAAAGCAAAAGTAGATGAATGATAACAGGTCTGGACGTCCTCATGTCCAGTGTCACACCGTGTCATAGGTTCTAAAGGGCTCAATTACCTAGGATAACATGCTTAAAGGTCAGCACTAGGGTTGAGTGAGAGTCATAGGTTTAAGTAGATATGGGGTGAATACAAGTTCCACAGGGTTCAGCTGAAACCCTAGTTGTGGAAAAAGTAATGAAAGAGTATTATCGCACTAAGCTCATGACACCGCACGTTAACATGTCCAGGTCATGGGGCACTGCAGACCCTTACATGACGGGACATAATAAGGATTAATTTGTCAAGGTTAATCCTTCAGGGTGTTTTCAAATATAGTGTTTATTGGTACCCGGCGGGCGCAAAACAACTGGAGTTGTCAAACTCAAAATAGATCTATTCACTATATTCGCGTTCACTCGCAAGTGATCATGGTTCATGGAATTTTGTAATGTAATGGTGGCATAGAAGGTACTCGTGCAATAACCAAAGAAAAAGACTTGTATTCGATTTAAATTATGTATTCCCCTCACAGGGTTTGTAAAACATTTAAAAAGTGAGGCTATGAAACTCACCTGGGCTTAGGGTAAGTGGGGTAGAGGTTTAGACAGTTTACTCACGTATCCTGGGGGTGGTGTAGGTGTGTGTATGTCAAGTCCTAGTTGTTTTATTTAGGTTTCTTAAGTAATCACTCTTAGGATGTTTAAATTTAGATATAACATAACACCTTTCGGGCCATCATAATCCAGAGGTATAGTGTTATGTTGTTATTAGGTTTTAGATATAACATAACATCGTTCGGGCCATCATAATTCAGAGGTCATGTAGTAAACGTTTGAGGAGCCAGGTCATTTTAAATCATAAACCCAGCAAACTCGTCAAAACGAATACCCAAATGAAACCGCTCACATGAATCTCCCTAGTATTGTATTATGTTGTTAAGTAAAAAGACAGGTTTTTATCATTATATGAAAATAGTCCATTTATACCCTTAAGTTTACAATCTGACACTATTTACCCCTAACTTAATACCTTTTACGAATCTAGTCCTTAACGGTAATAACTATATATATTTTAATCCTTAGACTGTATAACTTTATAAAATAGGTCCTTATACCTAATACTTCTAAGAAATGACAAAAACAGTCCCTAGGCTTAATATTTTCAGAAAGTTACAATATATATCCCTATGTATGGAAAACTTTGCAAAACTAGTCCTAAAACCATGCAAACTATATTTTATGAAAAAAAAAGTTTCTAAGCTTATGAATTATTAATATTAGCTTATTAAAGTAACCTAGACTAGCTTATAGCTTATGATGAGGGCTTATAGCATACAAATAGCAATTCGTCTATAATTAGGGTTTTAAAAAGAAAACGTGCAAAAGAAAATGATCAAGGCTTAGGCAAGGGTTCCTAGGTGATCTAAGGCATCTAATAACTATCCTAATACAGTACTAAAGCTTATAGAACCTGATTAGAGGCTTACTTGGTCAAAAATGAAACTAACGAGGGAACTAGGGTTTTCTCGATGGAAATGGACTTCGACAAGGGTTCAAGGCTTAGTTAACTCGACTTCTAGGCTTACAAGGACTTGTGTACTACTACTAGGATCAGAATGTTTGAGGTAAAGAAGGGAGGAAGGGATGGTTTGAAATGATGGGGGGTCGCGGTATTTATAGGGTCGAAGGACTTGTTTTGCAAGCAAAGTGTGTTGTGGTGGCAAGAGGGGGGGAGGTGACTAAGATCAGCTATATGTGACTAATGGGAGCTAGGTCGTAGATAGGGAGCGGCGTAGGGGGTGTGTGGTGGTGGTTTTGCCGCGGCCTAGGGGTGGTGACAAGGTGGTGATCCACCTACTTGTGTGCTACTAGGGTGCTTTCTAGGTGATGCAAAGGAGGAGTGTAAGTTGCTAGGGTGGTTGCTTAAGGTTCTTGAGGTGCTTAGGGTACTTAAAATTTAGGTTAGAACTAGTTTAGGTTTAGTTTAGGCTTAATCTAGCTTAAGGTGTGATTAGGGTCTAGCTTAGGGTTTAGTGTCTACATTAGCGTCCCATGAGTTTTTAGTGACTAAGATTAGGGCTTAGGAATATAATAGGTGGTGGTAGCTTGTACTAAAGAATCGAGAAAGTTTAGACCTAGTTTTGGGACCTAAATGACCTAATTAGGGTTTTGCGCTTAGGAGACTTGTACCTAAGCTCTAAGGAGTTGTACTAGGGTTTAGGAGGGCTAAGATATCCTAAAGTTGCTAAGGTAACTCATACATAAGCCTTGAACACTTTCAAACTAGTTTAGATAAGAAATTAGGGTTTTAGAGATATCCGTAAACACTTAGGGCTTGTGTAGGGTTTATGATAGATGTAGTATACTAGAGTGATAGAATACTTAGTGAAATGATGTTTATAACCTAGACTTGACATACTGGGAATTTTACATAATGTAAACATAGTGGTGTTTGGCATAGGTGGATACGTGAGCATGTCTAAGGGTCATGTAGGCAATAGGGATGTAATAAAGCAAGAAATTTTACTCGAAAAAGTGATATTATGAAAGCATAGGCATAGATAACCTAGATAAATCTAGTGGGACATAGATAACCTAGGTGAAGCTAGTGGGGGAGTTAGTGAGGTGCTACAGTCTCCCATCCTAAAAGAAATCTCGTCCCGAGATTTAACTAAGGTTAGGAGGCGAGGGTGAGATTAGGTGGGGATATTTAGCATGAATTTGATCCTCTCGTTCCTAAGTATACTCTGGCCCTCTCATAGAGTTCCAGCGTACCTTGACGATGTGGATCCGTTGATGTTTTAGATTTTTGACCTCTCGATCCATGATTTCTGCGGGTTCCTCTATGAAATTGAGCTTATCATCCAAATGAAGCTCTTTCATAGGAATAATGAGAGACTCGTCAGATAGGCATTTCTTGAAGTTAGAGACGTGAAATTTGTCGTGTACATTACTGAGCTCTTCCGGTAGCTCAAGTCTGTACGCCACTGGACCAATTTGCTCTAACATCCTAAATGGTCCAATGTATCTCGGATTAAGCTTTCCTTGCTTTCCAAAACAAAAGACACCTTTCCTAGGTGAAACTTTCAAAATGATCATATCTCCGACTTGGAATTCTAAGGGCTTACGTCTTATATCGGCATAACTATTTTGTCGATCTCTTGCAGCTTGTAAGCATTGTCGGATTTGAACTATTTTCTCAGTCGTCTCATGGATTATCTCTGGTGCCGTAAGTTGAACTTCTCCAACTTCGGCCTAGCAGATAGGGTATCTGCACTTACGTCCACAAAGTGCTTCGAAAGGTGTTGCTTTAATGCTAGCATGATAACTATTATTATACGAGAATTTGATCAACAGTAAGTGTTTCTCCCATCCTTTTCCAAAATCTATCACACATGCTCGAAGCATATCCTCGAGTGTTTGAATAGTTCTTTCACTTTGATCGTCGGTCTAAGGATGATATGTCGTACTCATGTCTATCTGAGTACCTAGGACACTTTGCATAGATTGCCAAAATCTAGATGTGAAACGAGAGTCACGATCGGATATGATAGATATTGGCACTCCATGTCGGGAAACTATTTCCTTTAGGTACAAACTATGGTTTCCATATCATCGTTTTCTCGTATGGGAATGAAATGAGTGGATTTTGTAAGACAATCGACAATGACCCAGATTTTGTCATGTCTGTTCAATGTCTTAGGGAGTTTTGTGATGAATTCCATAGTTATTCTTTCCCACTTTCATATGGGAATTTCTGGCTGTATCAGTAAGCCGGATGGCTTTTGACATTCAGTCTTCACTCTGGAACATGTTAAACACTTGCCCACATATTTAGCAATAGATGCCTTCATGTTGGGCCACCAATAGTGTTTCTTCATATCCTGATACATCTTATCAGAGCCTGGATGGATGTAGTATTTGGATTTATGGGACTCGTGCATGATCAAGTTTATTAAGTTACCATAATATTGTAACCAACTTCGATTCTTGATACAACGAGTTCCATCAGAACGCACCTCAAAAGCCTTGTCCATCCCTCGTAAGTTATCAAATTTGAAATTCTCTTCTTTGAGGGCTTCGTTTTGGGGTTTGAGTATTCGAGAAAGTAGATTGGAATAGAGAGTCATAACTAACGACCTAACTCTAAGGGGTTTGTTCGTTCCTTACGGCTCAATGCATCTGCTGCTATGTTAACTTTGCCAGGATGTTAACGAATCTCACAATCGTAATCAGCGAGCAGTTCTATCCAATGTTGTTGTCTCATGTTCAACTCTTTCTGGTTAAGAATATGCGTAGGCTTTATGATCGGTGAAAACCGTACATTTTGTGCCATACAGATAATGTCTCCATATTCTAAGAGCAAACACTACTGCTCCCAGTTCTAGATCATGGTAGTTTTCCTCATGTGTCTTGAGTTGTCATGATGCATAAGCGATAACCTTGTCCCTTTGCATCAACACAGCTCCAATACCTCGATGCGAAGCATCACANTAACTTTGCCAGGATGTTAACGAATCTCACAATCGTAATCAGCGAGCAGTTCTATCCAATGTTGTTGTCTCATGTTCAACTCTTTCTGGTTAAGAATATGCGTAGGCTTTATGATCGGTGAAAACCGTACATTTTGTGCCATACAGATAATGTCTCCATATTCTAAGAGCAAACACTACTGCTCCCAGTTCTAGATCATTTTGGTGTAGTTTTCCTCATGTGTCTTGAGTTGTCATGATGCATAAGCGATAACCTTGTCCCTTTGCATCAACACAGCTCCAATACCTCGATGCGAAGCATCACAGTAAACAAGGAAATCGTCGTTTCCCTCTGGTAATGCTAAGATCGGCGCTTCACACAACTTTTCTTCAAAAGTTGGAAAGCTAACTCCTGGTCCTTTCCCTAGATAAACTTCCTGTTTTTCTGGGTTAACTCAGTCAAAGGTTTTGCAATTTTGAAAATCCCTCGATAAACCTTCGATAGTAACTAGCGAGTCATAAGAATTGGCATATTTCGTTAGGAGTTGTGGGATACGGCCAATTTTTGATGGCTACTATTTTAGCGGGATCGACATGAAGTCCTTGTTTATCGATCAAGTGTCCGAGAAATTACACGACGCTAACCGAAAATCACACTTAGATAACTTTGCATAAAGTTTCTCTGTGTTAAGTAATTCAAGGATTATTCTCAAATGAATGGCGTGCTCTTCCTCGTTATGAGAATAGATAAGGATATCATCTATAAACACTATTACAAATTTATCCAAGTATGGTTTATACACTCGGTTCATGAGATCCATGAAAACCGCAGGTGCGTTTGTCAAACCAAATGGCATCACTTGAAATATACCTTGTTCTGAAAGCGGTCTTAGGGATATCTTCATCCCTCACTCTCAGTTGATGATAACCAGATTGTAAGTCGATTTTTGAGTATACGCTCAAACCTTGAAGTTGATCAAATAAGTCATCAATCCTGGGTAATGGGTAACAATTCTTAATGGTGAGTTTGTTCAACCCACGATAATCGATACACATCCTGAAATGTCCGTCTTTCTTCTTAATGAATAAGACAGGAGCTCCCCAGGGTGATGTACTTGGGCATATGAAACCTCGATCGGCTAATTCCTGGAGTTGTTCAGAGAGTTCCTTCATCTCTGAAGGGGCTAACCTATAGGGTGCTTGGGCTATAGGTGTCGCTCCGGGAATCAAGTCGATTTAAAATTCTATTTGAAAAATGGGAGGAAGGCCAGGTAAATCCTTAGGAAAAACTTCTGGGTATTCCCTGAATACATGGATCTCATCCAGTTGTTTCTCGTCTGGATTTGTTTCCGATACTTGGATAACGAAGACTTAACAACCTCGAGATATGTATCGTTCGGTTTTGATACATGAAACGAGATTAAGACGAGTTTTACTTCGATCTCCTCGGATAATTAGAGTTTCACCGTTGATAGGAACATGGATGATTTTCTCGTCACAAAGAATCTTAGCTTGATTCTTGGACAACCAATCCATTCCCACAACAACGTCAAAACTACCGAGTTTGAACGGTATAAGATCGATTTCGAAAGTGTGGTTAAGTAAGGTTAGGGTACAACCCTGGATGACGGCGTTAGTACTAACTAAGTTTTGTCGGCCATTTCTATATCGTAATAGGTATCAAAGGCAAGGGGTGGGATCCTAAGTTTAGAGGCAAGAGATATAGATACGAAGCTCTTATCGGCTCCAGTATCAAATGATACTATAGCTAAGTGATGGTTTAAGAGAAACGTACCCGTAACTATGTTCGGATCTTGCTGAGCATTCATATCCTTTAACATATAGGCTCTTCCCTGGGCACTATCAGTATTCTTCTTTTGACATCTATTATCATAGTGTCCTCTTTCTCCACAAGCATGACAAGTGACCGTTACTGGTAGTTGATTGCTCCCATTGGTTGGTCTCTTGAGCTTGCAATCCATAGGCTGACGGCTCACCTTGTTGCAAGTGTTACACTTGACAAAACAAGGCCCTGTGTGATGTAAAGCACATTTCTTACACAGAGGGGCTTTCCCAGCGTAACCACTTCCCTCAGTTGGAGTGGCGGCATAAGCTCTAGTAGCTTCTTGCCTTGGGTTTGGTTGGGGATAGGGGTTAGTACGATTGTTGTTATTGGTGTTACCGAAATCTCTCCCATAGTGGAACTTTCGTTTGTTATCGTTGGGCACTGGCACAGTGTTGTGCTTTGTTACTTGATGATGCGCGGGATTGNCCACTTCCCTCAGTTGGAGTGGCGGCATAAGCTCTAGTAGCTTCTTGCCTTGGGTTTGGTTGGGGATAGGGGTTAGTACGATTGTTGTTATTGGTGTTACCGAAATCTCTCCCATAGTGGAACTTTCGTTTGTTATCGTTGGGCACTGGCACAGTGTTGTGCTTTGTTACTTGATGATGCGCGGGATTGCGACCACGCACTAGGGTTTTACTTCTCAAGGGATCTTGAGAAGCTTGCAATCCCCACCAGGCAGTGTACCTGACCGATGTAGTATAGTGTAGTGGCAAGTACCGGGGGATTGATCGTTCTCTGCGGGAATAGTGTCGTTAGGATTGAAAAGCTACTCTAATAGGTCTAGGGGTGAGGGAAGATTCTTTTTGTATTTTTTTATTTTTAGGAAAGCAAGTAAAAATCTCGGGTTTGAAGGAGTGGGCGGAATTAGTTGCTAGTCAACTAACCCAAATAACTACTAATGCAAATAAAATAAAATAAAATGAAAGTAAATGTTTGTG
>LBNU01009004.1:154103-167657 GCA_014162995.1 Artemisia annua
GTTCTCCCCTTACACTTGAACTTTTACATACTTTACAAATAACTATTCTAATGACTCGAATTAAGATAATCGAAACACTTGGAGTACTTTTAAAATACTTAGCACATATGGGGGAAATAATGTTGTTCTTCCCCATTACTCTATTACACTAGTACTTTACCCAATCGTCCCAATCGTCCCAAAACAATATGTACAAGGATATGACTCGACTTAGCAACCATGTAATCAATTAGATGTTTAACTAAGGGTTTAACAAATGTTGTCACAGTAATGCACTAAAGGTGAGTGCATACAAGGTAGGCTAAGGCGATTTGGGTGTACATTTAAGTGGGGTGTAACAAATTCTTCCTTTAAGTAAAATGCTTAAAGTTAGAAACGAAAAGGATAGGCTCTGGAGGGTGTACTAGGGGTATCGTGTACCAAAAATGGGTACAACGCTAAGGGTGTGGGAGAATTACTTGACCAATGCAGTCAAAGTAATTATAACAAAAAACACAGGTGTAAAACAAGGGTTAATCCTAATGCCTCTTATCATGTAGTAAATCTAACTACACGAATGTAGTCTCACTTATGGATTCGGGATGGTCCTAACGCAAGTTCTAGAATCTAAGTGCTACCGGTACACACATCATAGCATAAATGCTTTTCCTACCAATTCTAGGGGCGAACCTCACATATTTGGGGTGGAAAATTTTTTAGTGGTACGGTTTTTGTGCTAGTCATATAACTCCTATCCATGAGACGCTCATTAAGACCAAAGTCTCACTCCTAAATGTTATAAAAAATTTTAAATTTGGCACTAAAATTGCCCTAACAGGTATTTATCTCGGTTTTATTACACATCTACCTTTAAACAAACAAAAATCAAGCGTAATTGCATTCTCTAAGGTATCATAATTTACCCCCCCCCCTTACACTTAAGATGAACATTGTCCCCAATGTTTAAATAATAAGATGTAAAAGTAAATAAGGTAAAAGAATAAAATCAAATACTCCCCTAATTCGCTTGGTGGATAAAGGGGTAACATGGTTAGATCTTCTTCCAAGATAATGTAAAAGCTCCCCTTCCGAAATATAAATCATCTTCTTGTCCAAAATAACCTGTTAAACCTGAGAAAACAAACACGAAACCGGCATAACATCGGCGGGATAAATCTGTATAAGGATATAATGCTTGTGGAATGAATATTTTGCAGATTCTAGGAGTTTATAAGTTAGAGATTTTAAAAAGCATTTTATGATTCCGGAAGAAAAATAAAACTTTCAAAAATTCCAGAAAACTGAACCTGACGCCGTCAGAAGTGATCTGACAGATTTCTCATGTTAAGTTTCCGGAAAATTTCTGGAAAAACTCAATTCTTACTTCCTGGAAATCCTGCAAAATATCATTATGACTCGATACAAGCATTTGACTCAAACAATTACTAATATGTATGCTAATTTAATATTGTTATGATTCATGTTCATTTGTTCTTATAAATCGATTTGGATTTCCCTTACACTTATCTTTTGCAAAATACCTTTATATGTAGTTAAGACGAAGTTAAAAACAAAATAAAGCATTTTTACAATTTAGAGACATGAATCAATAACAATAAAAATAAAACACACATACGGAAGCAAGTAAAATCAAACAAACAAATAAATAAACAAACAAAGCTTGGGTTGCCTCCCAAGAAGCGCTTGTTTTTGTTCGAGTCACGAGCCTGGCTCTATCCTTATTTAACGGATAAAGGTGAGGTTTTCCCTATACTTAAGATTAAGTGTTGGTGGTAGTAGCGATACACACCATCTCGGTGGAAGTATGCCTCGTGAGGAAAGAGTGGTGGATGAATTATATACTCAAAGGGGTATGCTCCTTTCATCATAACCTTACCTAGCTCACTTTGGTCAACAGGTGAATTAAAGTTTTCTCCTAAAAAGGGATCTTCTTCTATTAACTTCGAGAGACTCCTAGTTGGGAATCCATCTTGACCTAATAAACCCGGTTTAAACCCATAATGTTTCTTATGATCAATCATGAATGGGTGATGTAAGTATGTAAGGTCATGGTTCACTCCTATATTAGCTTCCACTCCACATGGTTTAGAGTCTACTACCTTCATTGTAAAATTACCTGTACTATATGGTTTGATGGGTGGATCGGAACCTATTTCAATTCCTAAATTTTCATCCAAGGATGGAAGATTAGGTAACGGTTTTGGTTGAGGCTCCGGTTCATCAAATCTAGGAACTTCCATAGAACTAAAACAAAGGTTATGACTACAAGTATTCAAACCTATATCCTCTAGTTGTGTTTGGTCCAAGAGTTCTACGTCTAGTGGGGTTCCTATAGTCTCTTCTACTTCTTCCGGGTAAGTCACGGGTGGTGTGTGTGCCTCAAATGATGGTAGGACTTGTGGGGTACTCAGTGGGCTTATGTTATTTACCTCATCATTCCTTGTGTCAAGATCACCTATGTCCTCAT
Organism: Artemisia annua; assembly: GCA_014162995.1. Classification (NCBI taxonomy): domain Eukaryota; kingdom Viridiplantae; phylum Streptophyta; class Magnoliopsida; order Asterales; family Asteraceae; genus Artemisia; species Artemisia annua. The sequence continues at coordinate 156,571 of LBNU01009004.1, forward strand.
CATGGGTTTTAGTAGAATTTAACCCTAACATTTTCCCAAGTATCTCAAGTGCTTCTCTAGGCATCTCAACTTCTATGTCCGAATCATAAGGATCATCCTCAATATTCTGACTGCTATATTCAAATTGCCCAAAAGATTCATTATGTGTTTCTTGAGATTCATCGTCATCGATCATAAAACCTAAGTCTTTTTGATCAATGTGATCATGTTCGGTTAAATCCTCCATCACATCAAGGTCACCTATGTGTTCATCTTGTATTATGGTAGGGCCTAACCATGACATGCACGTAGGTGGCTCAACTCTAACCATCTCAGAATCTTTGTTTGATTCTAAGTTCATGTTCTTAGAAACTAGGTCATCTTGCTCATACANTTAGAGTCTACTACCTTCATCGTAAAATTACCCGTACTATATGGTTTGATGGGTGGATCGGAACCTATTTCAATTCCTAAATTTTCATCCAAGGATGGAAGATTAGGTAACGGTTTTGGTTGAGGCTCCGGTTCATCAAATCTAGGAACTTCCATAGAACTAAAACAAAGGTTATGACTACAAGTATTCAAACCTATATCATCTAGTTGTGTTTGGTCCAAGAGTTCTACCTCTAGTGGGGTTCCTATAGTCTCTTCTACTTCTTCCGGGTAAGTCACGGGTGGTGTGTGTGCCTCAAATGATGGTAGGACTAGTGGGGTACTCAGTGGGCTTATGTTATTTACCTCATCATTCCTTGTGTCAAGATCACCTATGTCCTCATCATGGGTTTTAGTAGAATTTAACCCTAACATTTTCCCAAGTATCTCAAGTGCTTCTCTAGGCATCTCAACTTCTATGTCCGAATCATAAGGATCATCCTCAATATTCTGACTGCTATATTCAAATTGCCCAAAAGATTCATTATGTGTTTCTTGAGATTCATCGTCATCGATCATAAAACCTAAGTATTTTTGATCAATGTGATCATGTTCGGTTAAATCCTCCATCACATCAAGGTCACCTATGTGTTCATCTTGTATTATGGTAGGGCCTAACCATGACATGCACGTAGGTGGCTCAACTCTAACTATCTCAGAATCTTGGTTTGATTCTAAGTTCATGTTCTTAGAAACTAGGTCATCTTGCTCATACAAATCCATCAATTCGTCGTACTTATCGGCCATGGTTAGGGAGCTTTCCTCAAAATTTATCCAACGGGTCTCACTAAAAGGAATTGATCCTGATAATGATTGTCTAATAGAAATCACACATGCACAGAATTCATCAAACCCATCAAACTTTACCCCCAAATCTTCACGGATGTCACTAAGAGTTCGCAAAAATTCATGGTAAGAAGCAAATCTATTGGTGAAATATAATTGTTCCTCTATTGTCAAAGATCTAAATGGAATTTCATCCGCCATAGTGATAAATGAAAAATGGTTTTACAAACAAAGGGCACAAAGAAAAAGATAGACTACAAGAAAGCTAGTAAAAATAAAATAAAATAAAAATCTCACTAGAAAGGAATCTAGCGAGTAAACCTAATAAAATAAAAAATTCAACCTAAACAATAACTATTCCCCGGCAGCGGCGCCAAAAACTTTGATGCGCGGGATTGCGACCACGCACTAGGGTTTTAATTCTCAAGGGATCTTGAGAAGCTTGCAATCCCCACCAGGCAGTGTACCTGACCGATGTAGTATAGTGTAGTGGCAAGTACCGGGGGATTGATCGTTCTCTGCGGGAATAGTGTCGTTAGGATTAAAAAGCTACTCTAATAGGTCTAGGGGTGAGGGAAGATTCTTTTTGTATTTTATTATTTTTAGGAAAGCAAGTAAAATTCTCGGGTTTGAAGGAGTGGGCGGAATTAGTTGCTAGTCAACTAACCCAAATAACTACTAATGCAAATAAAATAAAATAAAATGAAAGTAAATGTTTGTGAAAACTAATATGGAGAGAAGTGTGTTTACTTAGATTTCCTTACCCCCTAACTATTTTTTACCGATTGATTAGTGTGTATTAATTACGTGGATGACGGATTGTATTCCTTAATACCATTCGTAGGGGTGTGTATGGACTTCCCCTAACTCTATGAGCTCCTACTTCACCCCTATGTCGAGCCGGCTAAGAAGCTCCTAACATGGGATCACTAGAATTCGCTCATGCATTAAATACAATCAAATAACCTTAGTACACCTTGGTTCATGTTTCTTAAGACGTTTAAGCATGTTACCAACCGGAAGTCTGCCAGTTTTCTTAAGCCTATCATCGATAATCACCCATCCAATACAATTAATAACACACCATTCAATCAATAATCAATAGTTAGGTTTCATTAGATCTAAGCAAACACAAAGAAAACCTAGCCTAGCATGTTAAACAAAAGACAAGAACAAGATAGAATCAAACAACACATAGACATATTGAATGATTAATTGATTACTTATCTTCAATGTAACATGGAAGATCCCAAGGTTAAAAACCTTGAAAAAGCTTCTAAAAATCGTCTAGGGTTTCTCCCTTAAAAGTTCCACACTTATGACTAAAAATTATGCGAATATATATAGAAAAACAAATCTGACGGCGTCACGTTATAGCCTTGACGCCGTCACCTCACCGTGGTTAGGGTTTCTTGATGGCCTTCTTGACGTCGTCCCCCATTAAACTCCCAAAAAACATTCAGGCTTATCAAGGCTTGACGGCGTCACATCCATGCTTGACGCCTTTAAGGGTACTATTCAGCAGATTTTTGACACTTTGTCGAATTCTTCACTTTTATGCTCCAAAAACGTCCAAAATGCTTCCTTTTCAAGAATTTCTCTCCAAAGTACCTAAAATGCCAAAAGGAACGATTTAGGGCGATATTTGATCAAATAAATACGATTTAGGGCTTAAATGACCCCCGAAAAGCGGTACACTTTTCGCCTTATCACTTGATCCATTAACCTTTGAGTAATGGTAATGGCTTCCTCTAAAGTTTGTGGTTTAGAGGCAGTAACATTCCCTTCCATACTCCGAGGTAAACCTCCGATGAAAACTTCCATTGTCTTTTCAATAGTTGGCACCATTGTGGGACACAAATTTGCCAATTCCTGAAATCTCCTAATGTAAGTTTTGATATCGTTCCCCTTCACAGTCAAGTTATAAAACTCATCTTCTATTTTCTTGACTTCCGTTCGGGACAATATTTCTTAATCATAAGCTTCTTAAATTTAGTCCAGGTGATCTTATATGCCTCCTCAATTCCTATTTGATGGGCATATGAGTTCCACCAGGACAAAGCTTCTTCAGTAAGAGTACCGGTAGCAAACTTAACCCTACAGTCCTCAGTATAGTTACTACGAGAGAATACGGATTCGCTCCTTTCAAACCAGCGGATTAGTCCTATAGCCCCTTCTATCCCTTTGAAATTGAAAGGTTGACAGCTCATAAATTCCTTGTAGTCACTCTTCTCCACTACAGGAATTTCGGGGTTTCTAGCGGTGTTATCAGCATTAGCCATGTTTGAGCTTGGGATTTTAGTGCTGCAGTCACACTGTCAGCAACTAGTTGCCGGATGGCTTCCTGAGTCATTGCGGGAGTAGCGGGAGTAGTCGATCTCGTACATGCCATTCTATAGACGTTCGTAAGATAGGATGGGATAAGAATAACATCGTAGTCGAATATAATGAGGATTAAAATTCGACATAGACATTCTTTACAAGTTCTAACTAATAGAACATTGTAGTATGACGGGGAATTTAGGAATAATGTCATAAGTCGAACATAATGAAGATTATGAGATTCGACGTAGATATTCTTGCAAGTTCTAACTAATAGAATCTTGCGTAGAGACGGAGGATTAGGAAATACAAGTTCTAACTCTTAGAACATTGTATGACGTCGGGAGTTTAGAAATACAAGTTCTAACGCTTAGAACGTTGTACGATAACGGGGGAATAGAATATAACGGGAGAGTAGGAAATCCTAAAACTAAAAGGGCGGAATTCCTAATAAGGATAAGATTTACTAAGTTCCTCATAAGTTTGTTTTCCCCATCTAACAATCTCGGTATAATATATAGTGAATTAGGGTTTGCAAAGCTATAATATTTTCTAAAGGAATAGTCGGGGGGTAAAACTAGTCTAATTGGTATAAAAGATCCTATCAGTGATGACATAAAATCGTCATAAGTTTCAGTGTTCCTAGGTGAAATTACTTGCTTAATTTCCTAGTCATAACTAGTAACCTCGAGTTCTCGGTCTAGGTATATAAGACTTAGGGTAGGCTTGGGATATTCGGGTGGTATATAACCTATAGTGATTCCTAGGGTATAGGGTATAGGAAATCCTAATACGGGATATGCAACTTAAGGAAACTAGGTATAGGCAAACTATAACTTTTATAACGACTTGTTCCTATATCTTCCAAGGTGAAAACTTAACAAGTACACATATATCACTAAACTATGTACTAAAACTTAGGATTCTAGGTCGACAGCCTTACTAGTTTGATTTTTTGTTATTCTTAAGTTCCTGGATTGCTTCTAAAAGATCCCTTATATTTAACCGATGACTATCGCTAATGTCCTCAATAATCATTTCTAGATTAGAAAGCCTAACATGAGCTGTAACTACCTCATCAGAGTGTCCTTCATATTTCTTTTTTAACTTAGTAATCTGAGTACGAGTTTTCTCTAGTTCGGTTTCTAACCTATTATAGTCTTTTTGGATAATAACGCTACCTTTTCCTAGATCACTAATCTTATTTTCTACTTCCTCGATACGTCCTAAAGATAGCTTATCTAAGTGACTTAGTATATCCTCAATTTGTTCCTTATGCCTTTCTAAAGGCGTCCTATAAGAACTAGTTCCAATTTCAAACCTAAGGGGCGGTGAGGGTGCTATAATATGTCTTTTCTTACAGGGAGGGGAAACTACTTCTGGAACATAGAAATCTTAGGGATTAAAGTGGGATATAGGTGGAGTATGGGATAAAGAGGGAACGATAGGAATTTCACCAACATATGCTTGCATATAACCATTATATGCTTGCATATAGGGATTATTCGAGGAGGGTTCTATAGCTAAGGCAACTAAGAGATTCTGAGCTAATTCTTCCGGAGAATTAAAATCAGAGGATTGGCTAGGAGTAGCCGGGGTATATTCATAACTACTCGATAAGGAAGAGAAATTCTCATCATCGGTATCCAACACGATGATAGGAATATTAGGGGAAGGCATGGCTAACTGTAGCACCCGGGAAAAGTATCTTAAGCATACACTTACTTAGCATATCTCTACCCTATACTACTATCCTAAAGGCAATTAGGGGAAAGCAATAGGGAATCTATCCTAGAGGCCATTACGGAAACTTAAAGGCTATTCGGGAAATATAGTGGGGATTCCAGTGGCACGGAGGACTTTTTAGAAAAGTGGTTATAGTTTTAGAAAACACCTTTGTTCTCTATAACCAAGGCTCTGGTACCAATCTGTAACACCCCCATTTTCACAGCTCGCAGCGGAATTTGATCTGGGGTATTACTTCATGGATAAAAAGACATTATAATAGAAAACAACTCGAAATGAGACGTTTTTGAAAAGATGGGTTATCATTCATTTATTTATTAGAGTTTTTACAATAAAAAAGATGTACTTTTACCAAAAGAGAGGTCCCTAAGATACGTTTTAAAGGAAAAGTAGGTGAATGATAACAGGTCTGGACGTCCTCATGACCAGTGTCACACCGTGCCATAGGTCCTAAATTGCTCAATTACCTAGGATAACATGCTTAAAGGTCAACACTAGGGTTTAGTGAGAGTCATAGGTAGTGGGGATTCCAGTGGCATGGAGGACTTTTTAGAAAAGTGGTTTTAGTTCTAGAAAAACCTTTTGTTCTCTATAACCAAGGCTCTGGCACCAATCTGTAACACCTCCATTTTCACAGCTCGCAGCGGAATTTGATCTGGGGTATTACTTCATGGATACAAAGACATGATAATAGAAAACAACTCGAAATGAGACGTTTTTGAAAAGATGGGTTATCATGCATTTATTTATTAGAGTTTTTACAGTAAAAAAGATGTACTTTTACCAAAAGAGAGGTCCCTAAGATACGTTTTAAAGTAAAAGTAGATGACTGATAACAGGTCTGGACATCCTCATGTCCAGTGTCACACCGTGCCATAGGTCCTAAAGGGCTCAATTACCTAGGATAACATGCTGAAAGGTCAACACTAGGGTTGAGTAAGAGTCATAGGTTTAAGTAGATATGGGGTGAATACAAGTTCCACAGGGTTCAGCTGAAACCCTAGTTGTGAAAAAGTAATGAAAGAGTATTACTGCACTAAGCTCATGACACCACACTTTAACATGTCCAGGTCATGGGGCACTGCAGACCCTTACATGACGGGACGTAATAAGGATTAACTTGTCAAGGTTAATCCTTCAGGGTGTTTTGAAATATAGTGCTTATTGGTACCTGGCTGGGGCAAACCAACGGGAGTTGTTAAACTCCAAATAGATCTATTCACTATATTCATGTTCACTCGCAAGTGATTATGGTTCATGAAATTTTGTAATGTAATGGTGGCATAGAAGGTACTCGTGCAATAACCAAAGAAAAAGACTTGTATTTGGTTTAAAGCATGTATCCCCCTCATAAGGGTTGTAAAGCATTTAAAAAGTGAGGCTATGAAACTCACCTGGGTTTATGGTAAATGGGATAGAGGTTTAAACAGCTTACTCACGTATCCTGGGGGTAGTGTAGGTGTGTGTATGTCAAGTCCTAGTTGTTTTATTTAGGTTTCTTAAACAATCACTCTTAGGGTTTCTAAATTTAGATATAACATAACACCGTTCGGGCCATCATAATCCAGAGGTATAAAGCCCCTCACATGAAGCTCCCTAGTATTGTGTTATGTTGTTATTAGGTTTTAGATATAATATAACATCATTTGGGTCATCATAATTCAGAGTTCATGCAGTAAACGTTTGAGGTGCCAGGGCACTTTAAATCGTAAACCTAGCAAACTCGTCAAAACGAATACCCAAATGAAACCCCTCACATGAAGCTCCCTAGTATTGTGTTATGTTGTTAAGTAAAAAAGATAGGTTTTTATCATTATATGAAAATATTCCATTTATACCCTTAAGTTCACAATTCGTCACTATTTACCCCTAACTTAATAACTTTTACCAATCTAGTCCTTAACGGTAATAACTATATATATTTTAATCCTTAGAATATATAACTTACAAAATAGGTCCTAATACCAATTACTTCTAAGAAATGACAAAAACAGTCCCTATACTTAATATTTTCATAAAGTTACCATATATACCCCTATGCATGGAAAACTTTGCAAAACTAGTCCTAAAACCATGCAAACTATATTTTTATGAAACAAAAGAGTTTCTAAGCTTATGAATTATTAATATTAGCTTACTAAAGTAACCTAGACTAGCTTATAGCTTATAATAAGGGATTATAGCATGCAAATAGCAATTCGTCCATAATTAGGGTTTTAAAAAGAAAACGTGCAAAAGAAAATGATCAAGGCTTAGGCAAGGGTTCCTAGGTGATCTAAGGCATCTAATAACTATCCTAATACAGTACTAAAGCTTATAGAACCTGATTAGAGGCTTACTTGGTCAAAAATGAAACTAACGAGGGAACTAGGGTTTTCTCAATGGAAATGGACGTCGACAAGGGTTCAAGGCTTAGCTAACTCGACTTCTTGGCTTACTAGGACTTGTGTACTACTACTAGGATCAGAATTTTAGAGGTAAAGAAGAGAGAAGGGATGGTTTGAAATCATGGGGGTCGCGGTATTTATAGGGTCGAATGGACTTATTTTGCAAGCAAAGGGTGGTGTGGTGGCATGAGGGGGGGAGGAGGTGACTAAGGGCAGCTATATGTGACTAATGGGAACTAGGGAGTAGCAAGGGGGCTGCGTAGTGGGGTGTGTGGTAGTGGTTTTGCCGCGGCCTAGGGGTGGTGACAAGGTGGTGATCCACCTACTTGTGTGCTACTAGGGTGCTTGCTAGATGATAACAAAGAGGAGGGTAAGGTGCTAGGGTGGTTGCTTAAGGTACTTGAGGTGCTTAGGTGATGCGCGTGATGTGTCGTTGCGGTTTAGCAGTATGAATGCCTACTCTAGTTTTAAATTTATATTTAGCCGACTTATCAATAACACACATACTAAACGAGCAGTGTACCCGGTCAGTATGAATATAATAGTAAGTAGAGTGTCGATCACTAAGAGTGGAACGTATTATATAATTATCCTAATCAGTATTTTAATGTCCTAAGTTAGTTTTACAGCCTAATCTAACAAAAGGGGGGGTTCAGCCTGAGAGACTGACACAGATTAGTTATATTAAACAGTAAATTAAACTAATGAGCACGAATCAGCGAATAGCAAACACGTACACAGATAGATAATTAGAAGTAGAAGAAGGCCTGTCCTGATAATTAAGTAGCTTGTCACTTGTGTTATTGCTAGTTCTATATAAAGCGTATCGTAATCTAATCTGTCTCGTTGGATCTCATTATATCGGCGAGTAAACCCTTAATGATTACTTATTTCTATCCTATTTATCTTAAGACGTTAGCTAAATAGGCGAGGAAGGGGTATGGCGGCTGATGAGACGAAAAGTGTTACGCTTTTAGGGGGTCATTTAAGCCCTTATTCGTATAAATGTGATCAAATATTGACCTAAATCGTTCCTTTTGTCATTTTAGGTACTTTTGAGAGTAATTCTGGAAAACATGCATATTCGGACGTTTTTGGAGCATAAAAGTGAAGAAAACGACAAAGTCTCAAAAGATGGTGATTTATAACCTGACGGCGTCAGAAGTTACAAGGTGACGCCGTCAGAAAGTCTTGACAAAAGAATGGAATCCAATTTTCAAATGACGGGCCAGAGGATTTAACACCTGATGCCGTCAGGTGTTAGGAATTATAGGCCGTCAGGAGTAAAATTAAAGAGTGACGGCCCAGAAGAGTTTATAAGGTGACGGCGTCAGAAGTGGATCTAGGCCATCTGAGAAACTTATTGGCGGCGAGCTGACGGCGTCAGCCCTTGTAACCTGACGCCGTCAGAATGTAAAATCTATATATAGTTTTCTAATTTTCATTCATTAGGGCGGAACTTTGTGGAGAACTTTTAGGGCAAACCCTAAAGACGAATTTCCTGTACTTTTTAGGGTTTCCAACCCTTGGAACCCTCATGCTTAATTAAAGATAAGTCTTCACTTCAATTCAATCAATATGTCTATGTGTTGGTTGATTATATCTTTTGCTTGTCTTTTAATTAACATGTGTAGCTAAATTCTTCTTGTGTTTGCTTAGATCTAATGAAACCTAACTATTAATTATTGGTTGATTGGTGTGTGTTGGTGTTTGTTGGGATGATTGTTCCATCAATGTTAGGCTCAAGAAAACTGGCCAACCTCCTTTATGGTAACGTGCTTGAACGTCTTGGGAAACATGTAGCCAAGGCATACTAGGCTATTAAGGTAGTATTTAACGCATGAGCCACTGTTTACAACCCCTATGGTTGTGCCGTGCATGGCATAGGGCGAGATAAGAGCTCATAGAATTGGAGAGATATGTATGCCACTCCATGAGTTATTAGGAATACACCCTTCATCCACACAAGTAACACACATATCAATTAACCGGTAAAAGATAGTTAGGGAGTAATGAAATCTAAGTAAACACAATTTTCTCCATATTGTTTTCACAACCACAATAGTTTAGATATTTATTTTATTTTAATTTGCATAAGTAGTAAACTTGGGTTAGTTGACTAGCAACTAATTCCGCCCTTCCTCTAAAAACCGAGATTTTACTTGCTTTCTAAAAAAATATAAAAATACAAAAAGAATCTTCCTTCCACCCTTAGACCTATTAGAGTAGCTTTTCTATCCTAACGAACACTATTCCCTGTGAGAGAACGATCAATCCCCCGTACTTACCACTATCCTATACTACATCGGTCAGGTACACTGCCTGGTGGGGTTGTAAGCCTCTTGAGATCCCTCGAGAGGTAAAACCTGTTGTAAGGTCACAAAACCACGCATCAAGTTTTTGGCGCCGCTGCCGGGGAATAGTTATTGTTTAGGTAGAATTTTTATTTCTTTAGGTCTACTCACTAGATTCCTTTCTAGTGAGATTTTTATTTTCTTTTTCTAGGATTTTCTTTAGTCTATCTTTTTCTTCGTGTTTTTGTTCGTAATCTTTACCATCCGCCATCATGGAAGGTGGTAACATCCTTGATCCCAACAACCCAATTCAACCAAACCACCCACCACAACCAAACCAACCTCCTAGACCCCGCACCTTAGGAGAGTATTCCCGACCTAGCCACCTTGGCTATCGAAACACCATTGAGCTCACTCAAGGAGCCAATGTCACTCCCTTGCGATCCGACACCATCCGGTTGGTGCAAAGCGGATGCGCATTCCATGGACTTCGTTCCGAAGATCCAAACCAACATCTCAAGGATTTCCTCAAAATCGTAGATTCCATAGACCTTGATGTTGCAACTCGAGAGACGACCCGATTGCGTCTCTTCCAATTCTCTCTACGGGACCAAGCTAGTCAATGGCTTGAGCGACTTCCCGCAGGATCCATCACCTCTTGGGACGATCTCACAACTCGTTTCCTTGCTCAATTTTTCCCACCAGGGAGAACTACCAAGCTAAGGAATGATATCTTGGCGTTCCAACAACGCCAAGGCGAAACCCTCTACGAGGCATGGACTCGATTCAAGGACTTACTCCAAAACGTCCCTCATCATGGCATAGACCTTTGGCTCCAAGTCCAAATCTTCTATGACCACATCAATCTCCACACGAGGCAAACCATTGACCAAGCGGTCGGTGGCAAGCTATGTGATCTAAGTGCGGAACAATCATGGGATCTCCTAGAAGACCTTGCTCTTTATGACAACAAAAGTTGGAATGATCCCCGTGATTTGAATAAAACGGTCAAGGCAATATCTTTGCCTTCGAATAATTCAAGCACTTCCGACCGTAGGATCATATAACTTGAAGACCAAGTCAAGTTTCTCATGAAATCCTACGAAGCTCCTAAACCTTCAAGCCAAGTGAACAAAATCAC
>LBNU01009006.1:26572-44712 GCA_014162995.1 Artemisia annua
TAATTCCATGCAATTTTCCCGGAATGGTTCAATGTTTCGCCTTAGCCGATCTAGGTGCTAGCATTAGCCTTATGCCGTTTTCCGTCTGGCAGAAGTTGTCGTTACCCCCTTTGACTCCGACACGCATGACACTCGAGCTTGCCGACCGTTCTACCTCTTGTCCTAAAGGCATAGCTGAAGATGTCATCATCAATGTGGGAAAATTTCACTTTCCGGCTGATTTTGTCGTCGTCGATTTTGATCCCGATCCAAGGGTTCCTCTCATTCTCGGACGAGGTTTCCTAAAGACGGGCCGTGCTTTGATTGATGTGTACGATGAAGAGATTACCTTGCGAGATGGTCACGAAGCCGTTACGTTTAATTTGGACCAAACAGCAAGATATTCTTCCACCGACGAGCCCATGACCATAAGCAAAATCGATATCATTGATGAAGTTGATGAACTTTCGGAAGAGTATTCCCAAGAGATACTCGGATTTTCAAGTGGCAATCCCACTTCTTCTTCCTCCACCCCTTCAACTAATTCTACCCCTCACCCTCTATTGATGATTCTTCACCTACTTCTCAACCCATAATTGCCGACTCTTCCCCTTCCTTCACTCCATTTGAAGGAGGTGACTTCCTCTTTTTGGAAGAAGTCGATGAATTTTTCTCCATAGATACATCTTCATTTGTTGGCGATGATGATGATTCTTATTATGATCCGGAGGGAGACATTCTTATGCTTGAACAACTTTTGAATGAAGATCCTTTTTCACCTCTCCCTCCGAAGAAACTATTTATTGAAGAAGTCAAAAAGGTCGAACCATCTGAAGAAAAACTGCCAAAACTCGAGCTTAAAGAATTGCCTCCTCATCTTGAGTATGCCTTCTTAGAAGGAACCGACAAACTTCCCGTCATTATTTCTAAACACCTTCAAGATGAGGAGAAGAACCGTCTCGTCGACATGCTCAAAAAGCACAAAGATGCCATCGCATGGCGTATTTCCGACATCAAAGGTGTAACCGGTTGGAGAGTGTGCATCGATTATCGAAAGCTCAATGAAGCAACTCGAAAAGACCATTTTCCGCTTCCTTTCATGGATCAAATGATTGAACGACTTGCAGGAAATGAGTTTTATTGTTTTCTTGATGGTTTTTCTGGCTATTTTCAAATTCCCATTGATCCTCCCGATAAAGAGAAAACCACTTTTACTTGTCCCTACGGAACGTTTGCCTATAGATGTATGCCCTTCGGCTTATGCAATGCCCCAGGCACGTTCCAGAGGTGTATGACCGCCATTTTTCAAAACATGATCGGGAAGACAATGGAGGTTTTTATGGATGATTTTTCTGTGTATGGTAATTCATTTTCGTCTTGTCTCTCCCATTTAGAACAAATGCTCCAAAGGTGTGAAGACACTAACCTAGTTCTGAATTGGGAGAAGTGTCACTTTATGGTTAAAGAGGGTATAGTCGTCGGCCATAAAATTTCTAAAGCCGGGATTGACGTCGACCGTGCCAAAGTCGATGTTATCGCAAAATTACCTCATCCCACGACCGTCAAGGGAATTCGAAGTTTCCTCGGTCATGCTGGCTTTTATAGACGTTTCATACAAGACTTTTCCAAAATAGCCCGACCATTGACTCACCTTTTAGAAAAGGAAGCCCCGTTCATCTTCACCAATGAGTGCATTGACGCATTTAATACCCTTAAGAAGAAGTTGACGGAGGCTCCTATTATAGTTGCCCCCGATTGGGATTTGCCCTTTGAATTAATGTGTGATGCTAGTGATTATGCAATTGGGGCAGTCCTGGGGCAACGAAAGGACAAATATTTTCGGCCTATACACTATGCAAGCAAAACCATGAATAGTGCTCAGTTTCATTACACCACAACTGAAAAAGAGATGTTGGCAGTCATTTATGCTTTTGAAAAATTTTGACCATATCTTCTTTTAAAGAAATGCATAGTGTATACGGACCATTCAGCCTTAAAATACTTAATGACCAAGCCTGATGCCAAACCAAGACTTATGCGCTGGGTTCTCCTTTTAGAAGAGTTTAAAGTTGATATTAAAGATAAAAAAGGATCGGAGAACCTAGCTGCTGATCATTTGTCCCGTCTTGAAAATCCTCACCAAGGCGTGCTCGAGAAAAAGGATATTGATGACTCATTTCCTCTCGAAGCCCTTGGGAGCGTGTCACTTGGTGATTCTAGTACCCCATGGTTTGCCGATTTTGCAAACTACCATGCGGGGAATTTTATAAGAAAAGAAATGTCGACCCAGGCCAAAAAGAAATTTTTCAAAGATGTGAAACATTATTTTTGGGAAGACCCTTATTTGTTCAAAATTTGTGCGGACCAAATCATTTGGAGATGTGTCCATGGTAAAGAGGCCGAAGCTATTTTGATGGCATGCCACAATGGACCCACAGGGGGACATCATGGTGCCAATTTTACGGCTAAAAAAGTTTTTGACTCTGGTTTCTTCTGGCCTTCGATCTACCGCGATGCACAGGACCTGGTGATGTCTTGTGACGCGTGCCAACGACAAGGAAAAATTTCACAGCGGGATGAGATGGGTCAAAACTCCATCCAAGTTTGTGAAATCTTTGACGTTTGGGGAATCGATTTCATGGGACCATTTCCATCTTCAAACAAAAACAAATACATCCTCGTGGCAGTCGATTACCTTTCTAAATGGGTTGAAGCAAAAGCTCTTCCAACTAACGACGCCCGAGTGGTTGTAAAATTTTTGAAAAGTTTGTTTTCCAGATTCGGTACACCTCGAGCTATTATCAGTGACCGTGGAACTCATTTTTGTAATGACCGATTTTCAAAAGTTATGTCAAAATATGGTGTTACCCATCGACTAAGCACCGCTTATCATCCTCAAACTAGTGGTCAAGTCGAGGTGTCGAATCATGGTCTAAAAAGAATTTTGGAAAGAACCGTGGGTGAGAATCGTTCTTCTTGGTCGGACAAGTTAGATGATGCACTCTGGGCCTTCCGCACAGCTTATAAAACACCAATTGGTTGTACCCCTTACAAGCTCGTGTACGGAAAGGCATGTCATCTTCCGATTGAGCTAGAGCATCGCGCCTACTGGGCTTTGAAATATGTGAATTATGATTTGAAAACAGCGGGTGATCATCGAAAAATCCAGTTGAATGAGTTGAATGAACTTCGTGATCAAGCTTATGAAAATTCTTTGATTTATAAGGAGAAAACAAAACGGATTCATGATTCAAAAATCAAAAATCGTGTTTTTAATGTCGGTGATCAAGTTTTGCTTTTTAACTCAAGATTAAAAATATTTTCTGGAAAGCTAAAGTCCCGTTGGTCTGGACCGTTTACCATTGCCCAAGTTTTTCCTTATGGTACTATTGAACTTTCTCAACCAAATGGGCAAAATTTTAAGGTAAACGGTCATCGTTTGAAACACTACTTTGGAGGGGATCTACCTTTGGTGATCCCGGATCTCCAAACTTTCCCCAAGGACAACTAAATTCGGGGATAGAGTCAAGCTAAGTGACTCGATGATCAAACACAAAGCGCTTCGTGGGAGGCACCCCATGCTTATCCATTATGTTTTCTAGTTTCTAATAAGTAACGTGAGGAGGGCTACCTCTTCCAATCGTGTGTTTGCTTGGTTGTTTGTGTTTTTGCAGGATTTCTCCAATTCATGATGACTCTCGTGCTCGTGGATCGTCTCATCTCCACTCGAGTCCCATGTCTTGCTGTTGGAATGGAAATCATATATCCAAATCTTATCGACTAATGGTATCTTTGGCATACTTAATAAACGGCCCTAGATTTATTGTTAGGATTACCCTTACCTTGAAAACATTGAGGACAATGTTTATCTTTAGTCTGGGGGGGTGAATCTTCGATTTGATTGACCTAGCACTTTCATCTTTGTCGTTTACTTACGCAACCCCGCTTTCCCCAAAAATCCAAAAAAATTGTAAAATTTTGAAAATTTTCAAAGCAAAAAGCACAAAAAAAATGAGAAAAATATAAAAATACAAAAATAGAATAAAAGTTTTGACACCGAGTTTGACTTTCCTACTAGGTAAGAGTGAGAATAAAAATTTTGTCTTGATCCGGGCGTGTTGATCCCTAGCATGTTCCCTTAACCAAAGATGATTATAAAAGCTTTTGCTAGTTTTGTACACAAGGAGCTACTCTTTTGTCGGCTCCCGTACTTTACTTTATATATGCATGGCTTAAAATTATCGGCTAAGTATCCGCGGATCTCATTATTTGAGGTTTTCAAAATGCGGAGAATGAGATATGATAGTGTTTATTTAGAAGATAGTTACCATACGTGGAGTAGTGGTTCTCTTTAAAGCTCATCGAAGGTACTTGTGGCCTTTCGTTCCCATCAGCTTGTTTCACCCCATATCTTGTGTGCTAATTAAAGATGTTAGGTTTAGCCTATGAGTAGTTCTTTATCTACTTAAGAGAATCTTTGCTTGGGAAATTGGGTACACATCATGGATACACGTCAGTTGAGTTGTATTGTATATCGTTGAATAAGCGTAGTACGCATGTGGTTTCGGAGCTACCCAAAAGCCCGTTGTTATGTATGAGCTAAGGTGCTTTAAGACTTCGGATTGAGATCGGACCTTGGATCCTAGATTCCAACCCTAGCAGTTGGCGGTAGGTCTTGGATTGAAACCGTGAAGGTTCGGAGTTGAAAAGTTACTAAGGCAAGAAAAAGAAAGTGAAAAGAAAAAAAGAAAAAGAAAAAAAATGAGAAAAGAAAAAGAAAAAGAAAGAATAAAAAAGGATGTGATGTTTGAAGATTTATGGACAAGAGATTCTAGTATTAATAAAGTTGGTCGCCGCGTGAGGTGCATGTTACGATCCTGATCGGTTCGCAGTGAGGTGCACGTGAAATTGTAATTCGCCCAACCTTATGCTATTTTTTGCATGTATGTTCAAGTCTTTGTATGTATCCTAATATCTTCGATTGTGGACCACATTTTCTTGCAAACCTTCTTAAGGGAAAGATCGATAACTACTAGCGTTGAAATCTGATATTTTTTATCGGACTAAATCATATTGGAGAGACGGAGAATATGAAGCTAATTCATCTCTCAATATCAATTAAAAGATTCTAAAGATGCACTAAGATTTGGAGCGGGTGAAGGTGACCACACATCAAGTTAACTTTCATAGTGGTAATTGGTATCTAACCTAAAGTAATCGGTATTCTCATTTTTGCACTTAGTTTGGGACTTGTGGAAATCAGAGGACGATAATTTTTATGCCATCGGTTTCCACTTTTTCTATGAAGTTCGTGGTTCTTTGCTTCTTATGATCCTTAATCGTTATCTTAAGTAAGATGTAACGAAAGTCAATTTTTTTTTTTTTTCTTTTTTTACACCCGTCATAGTGCTAAATATGTGTAATATGTGGATGTATCATAGTTCTAAATACGGAAAAGCGGGGCTTTAGGGAATAAATGATTCGAATTTCTCTTTGAACGTTTTGCTACTTTTTCAAAGTTTAGTAAGGATAGTTTTGAAAATTATTACTCCTTAAAGGC
Source organism: Artemisia annua (assembly GCA_014162995.1). Taxonomy (NCBI): domain Eukaryota; kingdom Viridiplantae; phylum Streptophyta; class Magnoliopsida; order Asterales; family Asteraceae; genus Artemisia; species Artemisia annua. Next base: position 32,112 of record LBNU01009006.1, read on the forward strand.
GTGATGTGATTGTACATTGCTGTGGAGTACACGTCAATACTAGTCCCGGGGGATTTTGTATCGTGCTTATTCACATCCTTTATTCACCATTATTAGACTATTTTAGACCAAAAACTAACGGCGAAAACGCCATAAGATATCGTGTTTTTGTGTTTCATGACGTGTGCATGGTATTGGATATTGGTAAAAATACAAATAAGCAACTAAAAGCCCAAAAAGAGCAGAGATGTGTGAAAGATTTGAAAGAGAAGCAAAAGAAAAAGATCTACTCATGAAAGCCAGAGATGAATATTTCTCAAGCTCAAGAAAGTCATAGAGACACTTACTCAAAGCTCATTGATTATTATGAATGCTATAACTTCAAAAAAAAAAAAAAAAAATAAATCGAGCAAGTATTCCACTTTTACATTATTGAGTGATCTTTTGGAAGCTTCGTCAACACATCACTTCAAAGTTAAAGGCTGATAGTCGTGTTTTAGAAGTTAAGATAGTGTCGTATCTCAGTTTTATGCTTTGTATGAACAAAATGTATATAAGACTAAAGGGGCTAAGTGCAAGTATGTTAAAACAAGGGATTTTAGTTCTCCTACGACTTCCTTTAAATACCACCCAATTGGCCATCAATTTTAGTCCTTGGTTTAGGTTTTTGTTTGTTTTTAGTTTTTCATAATCCTACGTTATTTTCATGTTTTAGTGTAAGGGTTTTTTAATACAAGCTTTTTATTTCAATGTCCAAGTTTTTACTTTGCTTTATTTCCTTGCTTATTTGCATCGTCCTTTTCAATCTTATTCAAGCTTCTTACTTTCCATCTTGATTTCAATTAATGCTTATATAAGGTTTCACCACTTTGCATGAAAAAGTTTCGTGCCTTATTGATTATGACTTGAAGCGTTATTTGGGTTTAGTGCTACTTGTGAAGCTTTTGTTTGTTGTTGTTTAGCTTATTACAATTTTAAGTGCGTTATCTTTAGCTTTTTAATCTTTACTTTGAGTCTAAAAATGATTTTTAATGTTACAAGCCCTAAGAAATATTTTGCTTATTCTTGATTAGTTTGTGGTTCGTATTAGCTTATTTTGAGTATGGGTTTTGCTTAATATTGAATTTAAATAAGTTTATAAGTTTTTATAAAAATTTACGTAAAAATTTTTGTCCAGTACGTCATTAGGGTTTATAGCGAGTTTGAAGCTTATTAGGTTTAGTAGCGGTATGGTTTTCTTTTACATAGGATATGCTATTTAATTTTAGGTCTAGCGATGTTTGATCTTGGCTAATAAGCGAAGTATGTTTTCTTTTGTGTCTAGCGAGTTTGTCTTTTTTAACCCTTAGCGAGTATGATTTTCATTTAGGTCAAAAAAAAAAAAAAAAAAAAAAAAAAAAAAAAAAAAAAAAAAAAAAAAAAAAAAAAAAAAAAAAAAAAAAAAAAATAGCGAGTTTGGTTTTCTTAGTGTGGTACGAGTTATGATTCAAAGCCATGTATCACATACGACTAATTTGGGACGTTATATACCGTGCCTTAAAGCGAGTTTACTTTTAAGCTATTATAGTATGAACTTGTGAAGCTCGATCATGTGTCTAGGTCCCTATGATCAAGGCCGTATTCGTAGCTATGTGTATTAAATAAGCAATGAACCACGTGGATGATGAGTCTACTTTGTTCTCCATTATTTTCAAGGACAGCAGTATGATATTTGTATTTCTATGCTCTAAACCACAGCTCAGTGAGTGTTATGGTGACCAAGTTTGTAAGTGGAGAATCGAAATATATGATTGATGATATGATTTATTTAATACTTGATCGAGATTTGTTATAGAGATAATATTATATATATATATAGAATAAAGGACGGAAGAAAAGTAAATATTTTCGAGTCCATTAGTCTTTGTTGTCCGTGTCCCTTAAGTTTATTTTCTAAAGCGAGCTAGGCTTATTACACTCCATCGTTCATCGAGTGGTATGTTTTCTTTTATTAATTTCGTACCGTTAAACTCTGTCGAATTTTCTTTTGAACTTTTCCTCTCTCATTTTAATTTATTCTTTCGTTAACTAAATACAAAACAACAACATTTTTTTTTCTTTTCCTTTTCTAGTTTAAACTTTTATTCCTTCTCGCTTTACTTAGTCCATGTTTCTTTTCATAGTTAACGTATTTTCTTTTCTTTCCGTCCTTTAATTCTTCATTTAAACTTTAATGCAAACTTTCGTCAAGTTTACTAAAACAAATTCACATCTTTTCAACCCATTCATACTCACATAACTCACGATTGAGTGACTAGATCAATTTTCAACGCTCGTTGGACAACGATACCCGTGGTTCTTGCTTTCACTAGCTAAAACGCCCTAACCATGATAGCAAAGAAGTTCACAAGTTCATAGAAAAGTTCAAAAGTATCTTAACACAACGTTTGTTAGGAATACGTTTTTTGTATGAGAAGAATTCGGCTCACCCCAGATATGATTAAGCCATTGTTTAGCTCGTAGTATTAATTATAGTTAGTAAAACGTAGATTAGTAGTGATTCGTTGCGATAAGAAGGACGGGTCTTTACCCACTGTATACCTGATCCGCAGCCCAAGTGGCACGCCCAAGTGGCAAAAACCCATGTACATATAAATACCCTCTCCATCCTTGGAGGGTAAGCCTTCTCATAATCTATTTTTTTTTTTTTTTTTGGTTTTCTCTCCAAGGCTTCACCTCTTTCTCTCTCTAACTTTCTCTCTCTACAATTCTTCTTTTCTTTCTTCCATGTAAACGAACCAAACACAAGATCTATACGTGTTTTTGAGATTATTTAGTATCCTACAATTAGTATCAAGAGCCATGGTTACATCCTAGGGATTGTAGGACTTGTGGTGTATGGTTTGTTTTGGTTTCTATTAGTTTAAGGAGGTTTTTAATCATTTTTGAGCTTGTTCGTGGTGATTCTTGGGTTGCTTCTTGTACTTCTTGGATTAGAGGGGTTAGATTCATCTAGTTTATAAGTTGGTTTTGCTAGATCTTACGTTTGTGAAGTGTACGAGTGATTTTGGACCATTTTTCTTGGGAGTGGTTTTCTCCTCGGTAACTTGTTCTTGGCAGCGGTTAGTTTGGGGTTATAGCGGTTAGTACACTGTGTCAGCGAACATATTGCTGGACTTTGTACTATTTCAGCGGTTTGCTACCAGCGGTTAGCTCCTCTAGCGGTTTTCTTTGTCAGCGCTTACCTTTTCAGCGGTTTACTTTTCAGCGGTTTACTTACTAGTGGTTACTCTGTTAGCGGTTACTTTTGTCAACGGTTATCTTTTGTCAGCGGTTAGTTTCTGTCAGCGGTTAGATTTGTCAGCGGTTTGACCAGATTCCAGCGGTTTGACCAAAGTTGACTTTTTACGTTAAAACTTCAAACGGCCATAACTTTTGAACCGTAACTCCGTTTTCAGCGAAATACCTGTCAAAACGACCGGAACAGGCTGAATATCATCAAGTTTTAACACAAAGTTGTGAAACGAATTTCTTGAGGCCCAAATCACCTCCGGAGTGAAGTTATTGAGGTTTTTAAGGTTTCAGACCATAATTTTACCATTACAACTTGCATCTACCAAAGCAAATCACTCTGCTGGTTGATATCACACTGATAGGTGATCAAGTTGTTGTGAGTTGATAATACGCTGCAAGTTGAATAGTTCTGTGATTTGAGATTGGTTGCGATTTGAGTTGTTACAACTTGTCCAATTACAATCTGACGTTGCGAGTTGATTATTGCAATTTGACTAATTGAGATTCGACTTGGTGTGATTTGACTCGTTGTGACTTGACTTATATAACTTACTGTACCTTGCAAAGTTTATCATCTCACACTCGATCACTAAAGTACTCAGCATCATTTCTCGGTTTCTTCTTGATTTTGTAAAATCCCGCGACAGATATTATTTCTCGGTTTAAATCATAGAATTGTAAAATCCCGTGCACGTTCACAATCATGTCTACCAATTTAGATTCTGTCAACTCGGAGATACTCAAGTTGTACGACATGGACGATGAACTTAAGATTCACAACAAAGTACAACTGACAAATGCTTCTGATCAGACAACCGTTTTCGAGTCAGATTATACTAAGATGGAATCGTCATGCTCGAGTTCTCAAGAGAAAGAGTCTCATCAGCCACAAAAATTATTCAATAACGCAGAGAAAAGCTGCATAGACTGCTTCCGGCAACTTCATTCACATCTCTCAGTGCTTTTAAAAGGAACTGAATTCATAATGGGATACAAACGTGCATTTGCAACACTCTTTGGTCAAGATGTTCAGACACAATGATTCTTAACTTAGATCAATTGCAACAACAACTTGACCAAGGAATATCTTCTAACACTGGATCCATGGCTGCTCTTAGTGTACTTTACAAACAACTCCAAGTATTCTTTGATTCAAAATTCACTCTGGAGTATGACTATTACAGTGAGATGACTAAAAGCTGTTTTGCTAAACACACGGGAATTGAGGTTGACACGTTCAGAAATACACTCATTCAACTCATGGGTGATGTTTAGAAGTTCATTAAGGAAAGAGCACAGCTCAGACATTTGAATGACGACAAAGTGAATGCAACTTTTGTGCAATCATGTGATGGATCAGAAACTGATAAGCTTGACAGTAGCAGCAGTTCAGTAACTCTAGTCACCCATGGCATGGATGCTGATTTTAGACCGGTTAATGAACAAATGTCATGTGCTGAGGTACCCTTATCTGTTCAACAAAATGTGCTCTCTAATGAACGTCAGCATACTGATCAAATCAAACTTAATTATGACACAAATTTGTTGGAAAAGACTGATAGCAATACCATGTCTAATTAAACAAATATAAGTCATAAAGGGGGAGAAAGTGATCAGGATGCTCAACGTGATGGATTGTTAAGTTCTGTGTTTATGGCTGATGCTATTAAATCAAATGATATGGTTGATAAAGAAGTTTTTAATGAACTTTCAAAAAGATTTTTACAGCTTGAAAAACATTGTATTTCTCTTGAAATTGCAATGCAACAAAAGGAAGAAAGTCTTCAGATTAACCAACCATGTAAAAATCCGGAACTTCCTGATTTCCGTGAATTCTTTATGATTAATGATTTGAAAGCTCAGCTAGAAACAAAGAACTTAACAATCAAAAACCTGAAAAAACGTATTACTGAGTTGTGTGATATGTATAATGAAGTTATGGCTAAACGTGAATGTGCTGTTATTAAATCGGAACATAATGTGGCTAAACTACTTAATGAAAATGAGTCTTTGAAAATGAATTGTAAAAATCTTAAAGAGACAATCAAAGAAATGAAAACTATGAATCTTGAGCAAACAACCTCTTTGACTGCCAAAAATGATGAATTCAAAGCTCAACTTCTGGAAAAGGGTTTCACAATTGCAGCATTAAAAAATGAGCTAAGAAAAGCAACAGGGAATTGTGTGTACACTAAGTTTGCAAAACCATCAATCTTGGGGAAACCAGATTCTCAATCGAATAGAAACCAATCTGTTGTTAGGCAACCGACTGCGTTTAGATCTGAACGACAAAAACTTTCAAAAACACGGTTTGCCTCCCAAGTTGATGCGGAACAAGTTTTGACAAAACCAGTCACTTCACATTATTTGCCTAAGACTATTGCTTCTAGTTCTGCTAAACCTCAACATGTAGCCACTCCTGCTCTCAGCTCCTCTAGGATTAGTTCGAAAATAGTGTCAAAACCAAGCATTAAGATTCAAAACACTTATGATATAAATGACTTGCACAAGAACTATAATCTAGAAAAAGCTAGAAAAAGGGCACTACTTCATAAGGATGGTATCTTAGGTTCACAACCTTGTATGATGCCTCCTAGGTTATTGAGGAACACTACTAAGATGCAACCGGATAAATCTAGGATTTGTAGTAAGTCATCTACCATGCATAAGAAGCAAAACGATCCTAAAACTCCTCCTAGGTGGTTACAAACTGCTAAATCAGTAGAGACTAGGAATAACGTTAAGTCTTCCACTATGCATAAGACACTCAGCAATCCTAGATCTTGCCAAAAGTGGATGCCAACTGGTAGAATTTTTAAGAAGGTCGGTCTTAAGTGGTTACCTACCGGAAAGTTGCTCACTAATGGCAATACCATGGTTGATCGTGAAACCCCTAAGGGTTTGGATAGTGTTGTCACTAACCAATATATATGCAATCAAGTTCATGATGTTAGTGCAGGAAGTCCTTACTCAGTTGTAGGAACATCAATCATTCACTATATAAGAAAACTCAAAGTCTGGAGGCCTAAAGCTATCATTTCTCCAGCTTCAAGAGTTTTGCAATGTCGATTTTGATGCATGTGCATTATGACGTCTGAATACATCAGTTCAGGCCTCGCTCTTCAATGACTATGACCTCTGAATACATCAGTTCAGGCCTCGTTCTTCATCATTATGACGTTTGAACACAATGGTTCAAGCCTCGTTCTTCAAAGACTATGATGTTTGGAAAATTCAGTTCAAGCCTCGGTTCTTAATTTCATCATTATGATGTCTGGTGACAACACTTCAGGCCCCGTTCTTCAATGAAAAGAAAGGTGTACGATTCAGTGCGCCTTATCTTTGGAAGAAGAGAAATCTTCTTGGTTTTGATCATTCTCTACGACATGGTTCCGTCTCTTCCATGTTCGTACAATCTTCAAGTGGATCTACTTATCCTTGCTCGATTAGACCAGATGGTGATTTATGTTTAAAGAATGGTCATACAACTCTCCACCAACACCAAATGCTCCATTTACTAAGAATGACTGGGATTTATGTTTGATGAATACTTCCAAGCTTTAACGAATGTTGAACATCTAGTTTCTGAAGCTCCTTCTTCTGTTTCTATTGGCTCTTGGGTCATCCTCTTCCATCTCCATTGAGCAAGATGCACTAGTTTGAAGTATTTCTCAGAATACTCACGTAACCCAATCTCCAGTTATTCTTCAAGGTGTTGATAATGACTATCATGATAATGAAGCAGCACATGAATAATGATCCGTCTTCTGGTATTCCTTTCCTAAAACCGGACTCTGAAGAATCCCCTTCTTCACGGATTGTTATTCCTTCTAATGTGCACTCTATAAATCAACCACAAGAATGTAAAGAAAAATGTCAGCTAAGAATTTGGAAATGGAATGTTAAGTGATCACAAGAGTTTATTTGGTATTGTTTATTTGAGATTGAAGTGAAATTTTACGGGTATGTGTACTTAGTATCTTCGGGATCCTTGTTCGAGCCTTTGATCTATACATTGACGATGACTTGGGTATCTAGTTATCTTGGTGAATTTTCTCTTCTATTGCCACAAAATAACTATCACATTCAGTGTCACAACTCACACGTAGTTGTCGGTATTCAAGAGGTGATGTACATCTTATACTCGATGGTTGGATGGTTGAAGAGTAAAGAGTACTTAGGGATTCGATGCATGAAGTCTCTACACCGCTCTTTGTCATACAATGGTGCAAGTTTAAGTCACAAAAACGGGGAATTCTACTTCATCTTCAAGTTGGGAATATCGGGTTTACTTCACAAAGTGGTCTTAGCAATAGCTGACTTTTCATGAGGGTTGATAAGATAGTCATAAAAGAGTTTTTCTGTAGCAGTTGATTCTCACATGGTACATCTAAGCATATGTTGTTCTTCTCACAAAATTTCAAGTTGTATGTGCATATAATGTGTGGCTGATTCTGAAGTATCAAAAATAGCAAAGGGGAAGGAGACATACATTGGAACCCACAACGAGTACACGTGATGAACTTTATACTTCTTCCTAATTGAAGTTATTCTGGGAAGTTAATTATCATAACCGCAGAGAAGATAAGTGTTCTAACTCGTTCTTTTGGTGTATTATTCCACCTACGTGGGGGAAGAGATGTAAGAAACAGTTTCTGATGATAAAAGAGGTACAAGTGTGCTTCAGATTTTTGAGATTCATATAATGAGACTGATTGCATCACTTCAAATACTTGGGGGAAGTGGTCTCTGGATACATTTGGTACGCATTACTTCAGCCTTTCAGCTGGAAGAAAAATGAGAAGAACTATTCAAGCTTGAGATGATACTTTGCTAAGCTACCAAAGCTTTATAATGAGGAGACAAAATTCGACGATTTGGTGGTGCCTAGTGATTAACTCAGTAGTGAGATTCTAGTGATTTGTTAACTACTTGCGCTTGGTGAATTGTTGTGACTTAAGTCGTTTCGATTAGTTTGATTGTAATTTGACGTTGTGAGTTAATCCTTACGACTTGACTCATTACGATCGGATCTATTGAAACTTGACTTGTCGCGACTTGACACTTAGTGCAAATTGTGACCTATCCAAGAAGCATGCCCACAAACCCAATACTGTCAAATCGCATATCACATCTTTCGGTTTCTTTTGTTGACTTTAGTAAAATCCCGGGAGAGAATCGATCTCTCGGTTTAAGTCACAAGAGTTGTAAAACTCCGCTTAAGATTATTTCATGGCATCTACAGCTTCAGGAATCTCAAAAGCTTTGGTGGTGAAAGTTTAAAAAGTGTTGATTACTGTCTTCTTCAACGTACCGACTAAGTCTCTCTGTTTGGTACTCATGTCAACATCTTCTTAAACCAATCAGTAATTGCTCATGGCTCAAGAATTTCATGAATGAGTTTATCGGGATAGTTAGATTCGGGAACTACCAGGTTGACACAATTATGGGTTATGGAGACTGTGTCGTCGATGACTGTGTAATTTCTAAGAGAATTGGATGGTGTTGATCTTCTTCAAGGCAAACGTGGCACTACCGTGTACACCATCTCTATTTGTTCGGCTAGTCAACTGCACTAACGAAAGAAGCATGCCCACAAACCCAATACTGTCAACGCCTTCATAGGAGTTCCTCATACCCTACAAAATGACTACCAAGATCTGGAAAGGTTAAAAGCTAAAGCGATTGTTGAAATATTTGGTGGTTTTGCTTCAGATCATAAGGGATGCCGAATCTTCGACATATGAACCCGACAAATCTTGGAATTCGTTCACATCACATTCTATGAGCTGTCTGAGCAAATGGCTTCTGTGCACGTCAGTTCAGGACCCGCACTTAACCTTTAACACCTGGATTTATTTATTCAGGTTTTGTACAGTTTACCACTCCTGCATGTACCTTATGTACCTCCTACCGATAGGATTTGGAGATTTTGGCTAATCTAATGGTTGATGAATGTTTCGAGCCGCCAAGTGGTGATACACCAGTACCACCAGCCATCGTAGCTCATATTCCAAATGATCAAAATGGTCCATCTTGCTCTACTTCAATGGCTCAAGACGCTCCATCATCAAGTCATTCATCAACTTCATCATACATACAATCTCCTTCCGTACATCAAGGTACTGCAGTCGACGAATCGTTTGAAGTTAATCCATCTGCTCCACCTGATGTTGCTCCGTTCAAAGACACATTTGCTCCTGAATCTTAATCTAAGGCTTCTTCTTCAGGAAATCTCAACACAAGCACATCAGCGTCCTAACCACAGCCACATGATATTCACTATAATGGGAAATCTACTCAACCTGTGTCCACTCGAAGGCATCTGGACACACTTGCCTTATGGTGTTTTTATAATTCCATACAATTCTATCGTCTCTAAGTATGGGAATTGGCACCATCTCCAGACTGTGCAATGATTATAGCTCTTAGATGGATCCTTAAAGTGAAATCTGATGAGCATGATAACGTTGTGTATACAAGGCAAGGGTTGCTGCTAAGGGTTAACAGTGGTGTGGTGAAACTTCACTTTGCAAGGACAGAATTTCAGCTAGCAGATTTCTTCACTAAGGCACTTCTAGGAGAACGGTTTCGATTTATTCTGTAGTAACTTGGTTTGGAGAGTCTCATGCCAGTATCACTCAAAAGTCCTCAGGAAGGGAATGAGGAGTAATGGATTCGCTTCAAATATCCTTTTATATAATATAAAACCCAGAAAAGAAAAATACAAAAATATAAAACCTATAAAAATCATAAAAATCAGAAAAACTCAAAAATACCAAAAATAGTTTGTTTCTTAGGCATGTCTTCTGGCATCGTCAGAAGTTCAAAAATGTTTTCAAAACATGCCTATATGGCTTGCAGTTATTTCAGACTGTAACCCGCGCTTAAATTATGGCTTGCTATTACTTCAGATAGCAACCCGATTTTCAAAATCCGTGAAAAACACGTCACCATGTTTCTCACTGTGTGCGGATTATCCAAAAAGTTGTACGCTTCAGTGCAACCTTTCTAGTAAAAGAAGAGAAGTCTTCTTTTCCCAAAATCTCTTCTAAAGTTCTTCAAAAGAGATTTTGTGGTGTACAAGGTGGGCATCGGTCTTAAATTTTCTCGAATACGTTACCGCTCACATTAATGGCTATTAAACGTTAAAATTGAAAACGGGTCATTAATTGAGGGGGAGCGTATTTGCTTAAAATTTCTGTACCTTTAAAAACTTTGTGCACCAGCAACAGTGAAAAACCGAATAGTGTCTCAAAATCTGTAAACGTTTAAAACGTATCTCATTTCTCTCCAAAGCTTTTTCGAAAATCATTTAAATCAATTGGGATCACAAAATCTCAAAAGATTTGAAATTTTATGATCGGGGGAGAGAATGTGATTTAAATTTGAAAACTGATTTAAATGTGATGTTTTTGGAACTTAAAAGGATGTTTTTGGACTTAAGAGAACGCTCCCTTATGTGCTAAAATTTTAAAGATTTTGGATTTTAATCAAAGCACATATTGAGGGGGAGCAAGTGAATAAATGTGATGTTTTTGGACTTAAAAAGATGTTTTGGACTCAAAAGATCACTCCCGTATGTGCTAAAATTTTAAAGATTTTGGATTATGAACAAAGCACATATTGAGGGGGAGCAAGTGATTAAAAATGATGAATAAATGATCTCGAATGTAAGCTCACCCGTATGTGCCAAAGTTTTAAAAACTTTCAAATTGATTCAATCAATGTGCACATATTGAGGGGGAGCAAGTGGCTAAGAGTCTTTCGCGTGTTTTTACAATAATAAGTAGAAACCGTGAATTGCTTATGACTCAGAATTTGACTCATGAATTGACGAAACATGAAAAGTCGTGAATCGAAAAGACTAGTCCTGGCCGGGTAATAATTTCAAGCTGGTCTAACCAGTGATGTAAACGTGTCTCGAAGAGGACTGGTCCAAGTAGAAAGTACCGTTTCGAGAAACTCTTCTTAGATATATACTTTGACGGGTCTAACTTCCTTTTTAAGGAATGTTAACAACTTCAAGTTAGTTATTAGGGCTAGTTATCACCTAAAAGCTGATAATGGATCCCTTTAACTAAGCAACGTAAACGTGTCCCTCGGGTATATGTCTATTAAGAGCCGATCAATTCAAATAAGTGCAACTCACCCCGACATGTGCAAATTTCTTTCTTCCTATAAGCACATGTTAAGGGGGAGCATTTGAAAAATGATAAAACTCTCAAGGTGTTAACAAAAATGTGTTTCTTTATCATAAACACCTTGAGAGAATTTTCAATGATTTTGGTTATATGGCGAATGTGGAAAAATACCAAAAGACCGACCACTTTAATTTAATGCATGGAGTTATAAGGATGGTTAGGTTAGGTATATGTTCCCATGATCCACCAGAACCGGAGGGATCTTCCCAGGGACAATCCAATAGATAGATTAGAAGTCCTTAGGAATGATTGAAAAAAGGAGAAAAGTGAGAAAGGGAAGAGTGCCGACTGAGACTGAGCTAGGACTGGAACAAACCCAACAAGGTTCTAGTAATGAAGTCTCGTTAAGCACTGAAGGGGTTGAAGAATTAAAAAGAAATGAAATGAGAAAGGGTGAAAAGAAATAGCCCTCCAATTGTTCAACCTTAGGGCAGAAACCGGGTTCAATTTATATGCTACTGATTGTTACAAAGGTAACGTCGGTATTGAAGAAAAGACATCATTGACCCAGTGACGCACTGCACTAAACCTTCCAGCCACTCAAGTTCTCTCAAAAGAGCTTGTTTCATTCTCACGGGGAACCGGTGTAAACTATCGACTTGTCTCTTAGAGCTAGTTGATATTGAAACAGGAGACCCCTCCCTAGTCTCCGCATAGGATAACCAAATTGCACTTATCGAATCTAGAGCCAAGAGATGCATCAAAAGATCTCATAGGAACACTTGATACTTCTACACTGGTTGTTCAACATTAAGGACACCAGTTGTAATATTTTGAGTCCTACGCGGATCTTAGCAATCTGCCAAGAACACTTATGAGGGAATATACATAAGTATTTCCCAGTGATTGAGTGGAAACTCCTGCCAGGATCAACATCAAACAGCCCTGACAGCAGGTCACTTCGGTAATCTCTTGTGGAAGAAGGGCGTAATTAGTTGCTAGTCAACTAACCCAAGTTTACTACTTATGCAAATTAAAATAAATATAAATCTAAACTATTGTTGTTGTGAAAACAATATGGAGAAAGTTGTGTTTACTTAGATTTCCTTACTCCCTAACTATCTTTTACCGGTTAATTGATATGTATGTTACTTGTGTGGATGAAGGGTGTATTCCTAATAACTCATGGAGTGGCATACATATCT
>LBNU01009008.1:14042-28387 GCA_014162995.1 Artemisia annua
TCCCAAAAAGAATGTGAGTTCACCCATAGAACTCATCTTGAACTCATCTTTCATAAGCTTCTTAAAATCTTTGCACATCTCTGGCTTTGTTGAGCCAAAAATAATATCATCAACATACACTTGAACCAGTAAGATATAATTTTTGTCTTTCTTGATGAACAAAGTTTGATCAATTCTTCCTCTATGAAACCCATTATCCAAAGGATAAGTAGCTAGGGTTTCATACCACTTTCTAGGTGCCTGATGCAATCCATACAATGCTTTAACTACCCTGTATACTTTGTCAGGAAGTTCAGGGTCTTCAAGCCTGGAGGTTGTGAAACATATACCTCCTCATCAATCTGCCCATATAGAAAAGCACTTTTTACATCCATTTGATAGACTGTGAAGCCTATAAAGGATGCATAGTCTAGAAATAGCCTAATTGCTTCTATTCTTGCAACTGGGGCAAACACCTCTTCATAATCAATACCCTCCTCCTGAGTGTATCCTTGTGCTACAAGCCTAGCCTTGTTTCTTATGACAATTCCTCTTTCATCTCTCTTGTTTCTAAACACCCATTTGGTACCAATTACTTTCATGCCTTTTGGTAAATCACAAAGCACCCAAACCTTCTGAATTTTGAACTGAAGCAACTCTTCTTGCATTGCTTCCACCCAGCTTTCATCTTCAAGTGCCTTGGATACATTCTTTGGTTCCATTTGAGACAGAAAACACATGAAAAGACATTCATTTTTGCATTAATGTCAGCCATCTTTGATTGTCTTCTAGTCTTCACAGGTGAGTTTACATCCCCTATCACATTTTCAAGAGGATGTGATTTATGAACTGTGATATGGGGAGTTTGAGGAATTTCAATCTCAGTAGGCATATTTGATATTTCAAAATCACTGGCTTGAGGTTCCTGTGTAACTAGAGTTGAATTTTCTACTTCAGGTGTAGCAGTGGAAACTTCTGGCCTCGCAGTGGAATCAGTATTTCCACTGCTTTCAACATTCTTTGCAACTTCTGGTCTGGCAGTGGAATCTTTTGGCCTAGTAGTGGAATCTGAATTTCCACTGCTTTCATTTTTCCAGTGTTCACATTTGTTGCTTTAGAAGGTTGAGCATCTCTAGTCTTTGCAACATCATCATAATCTGCATAGTCCCAAATAGGAAAAATGAATTCATCTTGATCATCCTGTTGATCCATGCTTGGTTCATCATCATCAACAAACTCTTCTAAACCTACGAAATCATTAGTAGATGTACCTGTAGAGATAGGCACATAGTTCATGGTATGGGTTAGAGTATCAAGATCAAACAGCCTTTCTGGACCAATTCCTTTTACATTCACTTTGTTTTCTAGGAACTCAACATGCAGATTTTCTTCAACCTTTTGGGTCCTTAAGTTGAATACCCTAAAAGCTTTACTAACCATAGAATACCGAACAAAATACCCTTCATCTGCTTTTTCATCAAATTTACCCAGATGATCTATGGTATTGAGAATAGTGACATGACATCCAAATGGTCTCATGATGTCTAGGATAGGTGGTCTACCTCTAAATAACTCATAAGGTGTCTTGTTCTTTGTTTTTACTACTAAAACCCTGTTTTGCACATAACAATCAGTGTTAATTGCTTCAGCCCAAAAAGTCATTGGCAATTTTGAATCTGTCAACATGGTTCTAGCAGCCTCTATTAGTGTCCTATTTCTCCTCTCAGCTACACCATTTTGTTAAGGAGTTCTAGCTACACTAAATTCTCTTTTAATACCTTTATCTCTGCAAAAATCATCCATAACTCTATTCTTAAATTCTGTCCCATTGTCACACCTAATGATTTTAACTTTCATATCATTTTGGTTTTCTACTTCAGTTATAAAGGTCTTAAGGATGCCAGTTGTCTCATCCTTAGTTCTAATAAAGAAAACCCATGTGAACCTACTAAAATCATCAGTTACAACAAGACAATATCTCTTAAGATTTATGCTACTCAAAGATGTAGGACCAAACAAATCCATATGTAACATTTGAAATGAGTGAGCAATAGAGTTAACCAATTTTGACCTGCAAGAAGCTCTGTGTTGTTTGCCCTTAAGACAAGCAACACAGGTTTGATCATTTTCAAATCTTTTCTGAGGCAAACCTCTTGCCAAATCATCTTTGACAATCTTATTTATGGTTTTGAAATTAATATGACCAAGTCTTCTATGCCATAGCATGGATTCATCCACTGTGGCCTTTGCAATAAAGAAAGCATGATCATCTTTAGCAACAATGTTATTCATATCAAAGCTATATAAGTTGCCTTTTCTAGGAATTTTAAGAAGGATCTGACTTTCATCAGGCATCTTAAAATCCTTAGAAAGAACAAAAAACATATCTTCAGTAAAAAGAACATTGTTTTTCTTGTCACACATCTGTGACACACTAAAGAGATTATACTCAAGCTCTTTTACATAGTATACAGGTTCAAAATCCAAGTTACCAGTTTTAATAACACCTTTATCAGTAACTTTACCATTTACTCCTCCTCCAAAGCTGACAGACTGTCCATCAAAATATTCAAGATTGGATAGATAGGACTTGTTTCCAGTCATGTGCCTTGGACATCCACTGTCTGTGTAATACCTAAAATTTAAAACTTTGCAAAATTACCAAAATACCCTTATAATTTAAATAATTCAATAAACACTTAAATAAATATCAAATAAATCTCAAACACTTGGAATTAAGCAACATATGATCAATATTATTTTTATATGAACATTTTCAATATTATAACTACTCTAAAAATAGTTGGCACGTTTGAATGTGATTAAAGGGTCCAAAATTCATTTAATTTGTACAAAACTATTATAAATAGTTATATAAAGTTCTAAATAAGGTAAATATCAATCACAATAATTCTTGTGTCTATCCTAACCCATAATCTCGGCCAAATATCCTTATAAACCGAAATCATATCCTTCCATTCCATTTATTTGATTACCTTTTATTTGTTTCCCTAAAAACAATACCGATTAACACAAAACACACACACATATTCACCACGACTCCATACGAATTTCTGGAAGGGATCTAGAATTTTTCTGGGGTTCTTCATCATCAAGAGTAGCTGGGAAAAATATGTTTTGGTTTGTTGGAGGCTTGGTTCGATCGGGGTGATTTTCTTTGGTCGATTCTTCATCCGATAGGTATAAAATTCATGCGCTTGATCCACAGGTCCTAAAATCGATTGGGTATTTTTCTCATACTCTTTATATCATATATGACCTAAATAAAATGATAAACAAGAATCATGAACGTTTAAATAGTCGAATGGGAATTACGTGATTAAAAGATACGTAAATTCTATAATCTGTGATACGAATTTTCTGGGTGATATATTTATTTTATTTGGACCTTATATAATGTATATGATCTGGGAAAAATGATAGAACGATTTATAGAGGCCTAAATATGTCGTGGTAATTATTTATATCAAAAATGTATATAAAATATAAAATAGGCTATGCAATTTATCTGGGCTTGTTATATAATTTTTGTGAGTTCCTTATGCATCATATAACCTGGGAAAAATATGGATTCGAATTTTGGAAGCCAATATAAGTCGTGGTTAATTATTTGTGTTTCGGATTTAAAAGAAATAAAAAGAAAAAGGAAAATAATATGAACGATTTAGGGTTTGGATTTTGGGTGTTTCTACAGGTTAATAAATGTCATATGATGGGGAAATAATTACTAAATGATTTGGGGAAAAATTGGTTTAGGGTTTGTGGAATTAAAACAAAGCCGATTGATTTTTATAAATGTTAAGGTTTGTTTTGAAAATTCTAAAACTTATGGGGTTGTGTTGGGAGACTTATAAACTGATTTAAAATCATGTAAAAATAGTGCATGGGCTGTTTGGATGTTTTCATAACTATAAGGGCTTAAAATGTAATTATTAATTAATTATTATGCGATTTAGAAATAAATGGTAAATGAGGGACTAATTCTGTAAATATGATATTTATGAGTTGTTTACTGCATTTTAAAGTTATTGAGGGGCTAATAATGTATATTTGATAATTGAATGGATTTTATGTTTAAAATGTATAATTAAAGGATATGGAATGTAATTAATTAAATATAAGGACTAAAAGTGTAATATTATGAAAGTATGATTTTGGAACAGTACATTATTTATATGAAGGGCCTAAAATTGTAATTTTGTGATATTTGATGGATCTATGTGGTTATTTGGTTAATTGTGTGATTTACATGTTAATTATATAATTAAAAGGGCTAAAGTGTGAATATCATAACTTGAGGGACTAAAATGGTAAATAGGGCATATTAAGCCTTGTATGATCTGAATAAATGGTTAAAGGCTGTTTTTGTAAACTTTGGATAAATGTGGGGCTTATTTGATAATTATATTAATTTATGGTTTAAATATGGAAATATGTTTAATTAAGGGTTTAATAGGTAACTTCAATAACTAAAGGGGTGTAAAGTGTAAATTTGATATCTGTGACTGATGTGACTTATGTTTAAATGCTAAAATGTGATTCATTTCATTTGTGACCTTTAATTTGGGTAATTGACATTTTAAACCCTAAACTACATTAAAGTTTCAATGGAAACCCTAATCTTGGGAAATAAGCATAAAACCATATCTGTGACTTATGAGAAGCTAATAACTTGACTAAATGATCAAAATAACTTTATGAACATGTCTGTAAATGGAAACATGCCAATTATAGAAATCTTACTATTTATGGAAACCTGCTATTTATGGAAAGTATTAATTTGGAAACTTCTGAAATTGGAAACCTTTCTAAATAAGGAAACCTTCTAAAAATAGAAACTTACTAATTCTTGAAATCTGATAAGATAAGAAGTCATTCTAAGTCTGGAAAGTTACTAAAAATAGAATCTGCTAAATGTTAAAGGATACCTCAAAAAGAAGCAATCTGATTTAAAATGAATAAATGAATAATTCCCGACTTCTAATCCGTCTAGGTTCAGTGAAGAAGGAGGATTTCCTATTTCTGTCTGGCATTTTTAGGTCTGCCTTGTCTACTAGTTGAGGTACAGATATTCTGACCTTTCAGTAAGGTTTCTCATGACTCTTGATCCGTCTTCCCCACTCTAATCTGATTTCTGATCTTGGTTCTTTCGATATCTCTGGTTCATTGTTATTACATCTGTATGAAAACTTTTGAAAACATAACTGGATGACATGAGACAACTGTATGGATACATTTTCCACTAATATGAAATTATACTTGTTTTACGGAATTTACATATCTTTTGCTAAAAACATTTTAAAGAACTACCTTTATGATAATTATGATTTTAAATGAAATAAAAGACTTCTAAATCTGTTTTCTTATAAAACTTTCACACTTGTAAACTTTGAACCATTGGTATGAACCACTGTTACTTTTCTGTTTCTTTTGCTTAGGATTCTCCATGCCATTGCTATGATCCCTTACTATTTGAACTATTTTCTGAATCATTGGTTATTTTCTGAATCACTTACTATCTGAAATTGCTATCTGAACCTTTGACATTGTATTTATGACACATGGACCTCTGATATTAAACTTCTGATTTATAAACTTTTTTAAAAGATAAACTTCTGATTTATAAACCCTTTTAAAGGATGAACTTCTGATTTATGAACTTTTCTAAAATTGAATCTCTGATTTATGAAACTACTAATCTGATTAAATCTGACATCTGTATATCTGATACGATCTGTAAAAAAAAATCTGGACATTTGTTTAATCTGGATAATTAATTCTGATATATAATCTGAACTGTTAAAATTAGACATTGACCATTCAGTATGAAACCCGGGCTATCACTAGGCATGGGGGTTCCATGTCCGTGTCATTGATGCACCAGTGACATGACTCATGTGTGGGTGAGTGATTTCTCACACCGTCCCTTTGATTATGGTCTGCATGTGAGTGGGTAAGGGGCGAATGGATGCATCCTAGGTCTGTTATCTGATATCTGTTATCTGTTATTATCTGTTATCTGGTGAATGTGGCTGTGTGTGCAATGCACGTCCTTCACAACCCATTGAGGTCACCCCTCTGTTTATATATGATATTCTGAGGCCTCCCCTCTGGATTGCATATGAGGCGATTATCTGTTATTATCTGATCTGTTCTGGGCACGTGGTTGAAATACTGAATACTTTGTCTGCACCTTAACTTAGATTTAAACTTAAACTGGTAACGTAACACTGAATCTTTTCTTATTAATATTTATTTCACCTTATTGTCATTATTTCTTATGCTATGACCATTCTGATACTCATCCAATGCAACATTTCGGTCTCTTATACCTGTTTCTTATTTATTCTGATTATACTTCTGTGATTTCCTTTACATCACATTCAGTATTCGTTTCCGTTTCATATTACCCTGTTGTTATATCTGTTCACTGGGCTTTTTAAGCTCAGCCGAGTTTTCTGTTCCCCGCGGCAGGTTTTAGAAGAAAGCTGGGTTATGAGTGAAGAGTGCAAATAGGAGTTTAGGGAAGATTCTGCGTGATTATATTCCAAGCGGTTTTGGTTAGACTTTAGATTATCTTTTTGTATTCTAAGATTCTGAGATGTATTTTCCTTTATCATGAACCATTTGTAACCTTTGAAATTCAAATGTAATACATATGTTGTATGTCTGTTTATGCTTTGATATGTCACCGTAATGTAGCACTTCTACCCTTGTCGGGTTGGGGTGTTACAATTATGGTATCAGAGCCAGGTTGCGACTTGTAGTACATTAAACCTTGACCTGTGAAGTTTGGACCATTAAGTTTCCGCTGTAGGCTTCCGTATGACAACCTCTGAGAACTTGCCTTAAGAACTCCCTATAGCAATCTAATTTATTACCGGTGAGGAATGGGTAGAATAGGACATCTAGTAGTAGCACTGCTTTCGCGTTACTCTGATTCATGCTTCTGCCTTTCGTGGTGCCTTACGAGAATTTCTATTTCTGTGAGTAGAAGGTTTTGAAACCTAAGTTCAGCAACCAAGTAAGTTGAATGACATTGATACCTTATACCATTCCAGTTCACTTTGATTTTGGATCCTCAGATTTCATTTTTGACTGACAAACATTCTGATATCTACCGAACCTTCCTAAGGTCATTCAACCATGATGTGTTTGACACCTTCTGTACTTATGTTGGGTATGAAATGTATCATCTGATACTATTTGACCTTGCAGAATCCTTTACTATCAGAACCCTGCTGATTGTTAATTACTGATACAAGAAAAATTTGTTACCTCCCCCGGAATGATGAACTCCGTTTACCAATCAGTTCCTTTGAAAGGATATCATGTTAATATGGATTTGTTAACTGAGCGTGATGAGGCTGACAACTGACATTCCATACATCTCATTTTTTTTTATGACCATACGATATTTGTATTATCATTGATTTATACTCCGCCTATCACTGGTTTTGAAACCAAACAAGATTCCCACACCTTGAACTGTTTTCTCATCTCTTTTAGCATTCTGATGTATCTTGTACTGGACTCTGATATATGAACCATCCGTCTGGTTTGATGACTGTATTTATTTTATGAATCCATTTACTCTTGATCTTGAGGTCCGTTGATTATGGTTTGGCTGACTCCTCATTAAGCCACCCTAGCCCACTATACAGGTTTGTGATCTTCAACAATCTGCCCCACCCCAATTCTGTTGTGATGTTTTCTAAGCCACATAAATTTGTTATGATAAATGCTGCTATGAAAATACAAATCCCGATCTCTGTTGATTTTCAAATTCTCCTGACACATGTTACTGTCCATCCTTGGAAAGCTCTGGCACCGGAAGTATTTGTGGTACATAATTATATGATATTCTCTGATGAACCTTCTGTTACTCCCTCCTTCTGAGAAATAGAGTTGGCACTGAATTGATCTCAGTTAAAGAAGCCATGGAAGTTGAGAGAGCTGACAAAATATGATTTTACTCACTCTAGGGATTATCTGGGATGATCTGGCCGATCTGTGAAGAAAAGAGAGAGAAGTATATGACGGTGTATCCACTATCATAATCTAAACAAAACCGCTATTCGAAATCATTTTATTCCTTTCCGCGTATCGATAATTGATTTGGTTTACCATGAGACTCAGTATCTGATTTCCTTTGATGGAATGAAGAAGCAACCTCAGGAACTTCTAAGAAATGGGTTAAATAATTGGGAATAACCTCCGTAAAGTATTTCAGTTGTTGTGAAGAAGGAAGGTGATGTTAAGAAAATGTAAATGTTCCCTCTAAATGATTCTGAACCTACCTTCGTACTCATCATTATGAACCCTGATGATGCCAATTGTATTGGCTAGTATGTCAACTATTCTTATGCACCAAGGGAATTTATGTTCTCGAATGTTCAGACAAAGGGTCGTTGTATGACTTTTTAGTACATTCAGAAATGAAGAAGAACATGAAAATCATTTGCACACGTTGTTAGAAATTTGACGATCAGTTGTATTCTAGAAGTTGATGTATGTTGAGACAACGGTGTTCTTAATTGAGAATATTACTACAAATCCCGACAACGGATTAGAATCTTCTGAACCATGTAGAAATTCTGGAATGTGTTAAATTTCCTGAACAGAAAGAAACAGCTCAGTTTGATTGAGAACGAAAATTGGGAAAAGGCTGAGATAGAAATATGCTTCCGTACTTACAAGTGGTACCTAACTTGGAACGTTTCTAGGAGAGATTCGGTCATAAATGTATACGTCGCAGGAAGATGATTGTTTATGCATCAAGTCAACTACAAATGTATGAGAAGATTGTTTACTGCATGAACTGGAATTGACAACAGCAGTAGCCACCCCGAAGAGTGGAAAACGATCCCTTCATGGCAGAAGTGTTGGCGAGCAGAGAACGAAATCTAGTCAAGACGGCGGGCCTGGAGCTGATGAAGACATACAGTCTCACTTCCCTATTCATCTTGGTTGTACTAAGATGAATTGAGAGCGGAAGCAGACTGGATGATGGAGGAATTCAAGATCGTGCCAGAAGCTCGCATTACTCCAGCGCATTCCAAGAAGAACTGCAGAAGGATTGACGAACCAGACTCAAGCTCATGATTTTGTTCAACCCCTATGTTTGAAAGGACTGACTCTGTAAAGGAAGAAGTTGACGATGAATTCTCATTTCCTTTGACCCACTTATGTCTCGTTATCTGGTTCTAAAATTTTGTAAAGACTTCAACTCTCAAGAAACATCTCAGTTCCGTGTTCATTCTGCGTTCTTTTGATATGACCTCGCTTTGAGAACTCTGACGAATTGTGAAGACCTATGTTCTTGAACGTAGTATGTTAATTCTATTAGAAATTCTGGGATTTACATTACTCTTTTGAGCAGTCTGTTTTCCTCTAAGCTATGATATCTGATTCTGTTAATCTCTGGACTGTAGAAGTACTATTGGACTAAGATTAGGACGTCTGTTCACGACTCGAGATAAAGTATGATCATCATGAGGGCATAATTATGTGGTGCTCGTATTATGACGCCTGATCAACGTGATAATACTTACACCATATAATGTGCGCTTATTGTGGTCATAGGATATCCGAGGAGTGCCTTTGAAATCCTAAAAGTTCTGATCTGATTTATCCGCGATTAGAGAAACTCTGGACCCTTCCTGCCTATATGATGTTTGTTTCCCGTCCATTAGAGATCTGAATACGTTTAAACTCTCGGTTTGCATTCTACTGACATCTGTACATCTGTCACGAGTCTTAAGCTTCACTATGGAGCTCTCTACGGTCTGAGTATCTCCATTTGATCTGATTTCTGTTTATATTCAATGTGTATTTCTGACGAGATTCACCTAGCGTCATCTGTTATATGTTGCATTGGTTTGACCAATTCACCCCAATTTGTTTTATTCTGAGGAATCCTAAACCTTTTATCCAAATTGAGTCATGAGAAACTAGTTGTCCTTAGAAGATTATGTTAGGAGAACCTTCCTGAACGTGAGGATATCTGCGACGATCTTTTGTAATCTGCTACGAATCCGTCTGACCTTGCGACTTCAAATTTCGCGGACGAAATTTTCTTTTAGAGGGGAAGAAGTTGTAATACCTAAAATTTAAAACTTTACAAAATTACCAAAATACCCTTATAATTTAAATAATACAATAAACACTTAAATAAATATCAAATAAATCTCAAACACTTGGAATTAAGCAACATATGATCAAGATTATTTTTATATGAACATTTTCAATATTATAACTACTCTAAAAATAGTTGGCACGTTTGAATGTGAATAAAGGGTCCAAAATTCATTTAATTTGTACAAAACTATTATAAATAGTTATATAAAGTTCTAAATAAGGTAAATATCAATCACAATAATTCTTGTGCCTATCCTAACCCATAATCTCGGCCAAATATCCTTATAAACCGAAATCATATCCTTCCTTTCCATTTATTTGATTACCTTTTATTTGTTTCCCTAAAAACAATACCGATTAACACAAAACACACACACATATTCACCACGACTCCATACGAATTTATGGAAGGGATCTAGAATTTTTCTGGGGTTCTTCATCATCAAGAGTAGCTGGGAAAAATATTTTTTGGTTTGTTGGAGGCTTGGTTCGATCGGGGTGATTTTCTTTGGTTGATTATTCATCCGATAGAAGGTATAAAATTCATGCCGCTTGATCCACAGGTCCTAAAATCGATTGGGTATTTTTTCATACTCTTATATCATATATTGACCTAAATAAATGATAAACAAGAATCATGAACGTTTAAATAGTCGAATGGGAATTACGTGATTAAAAGATACGTAAATTCTATAATCTGTGATACGAATTTTCTGGGTGATATATTTATTTTATTTGGACCTTATATAATGTATATGATCTGGGAAAAATGATAGAACGATTTATAGAGCCTAAATATGTCGTGGTAATTATTGATATCAAAAATGTATATAAAATATAAAATTAGGCTAGATTTATCTGGCTTGTTATATAATTTTTATGAGTTCCTTATGCATCATATAACCTGGGAAAAATATGGATTCGAATTTTGGAAGCAAATAATAAGTCGTGGTTAATTATTTGTGTTTCGGATTTAAAAGAAATAAAAAGAAAAAGGAAAATAATAATGAACGATTTAGGGTTTGGATTTTGGGTGTTTCTACAGGTTAATAAATGTCATATGATGGGGAAATAATTACTAAATGATTTGGGGAAAAATTGGTTTAGGGTTTGTGGAATTAAAACAAAGCCGATTGATTTTTATAAATGTTAAGGTTTGTTTTGAAAATTCTAAAACTTATGGGGTTGTGTTGGGAGANTTTACTGTATTTTAAAGTTACTAGGCGAGTACCCGTGCATAGCAACTGAAATTCCTAGCGGCAAACAATTAACGATATGCGATATTGTAGTAAGTGTTTCGTGTAACATTCAAAATAGAACGTGAAAATATCAAAATGTAATTGCAAATGGTTGTAACGTGCGATAATTCAACTCAAGCAAAAATTCTTAACATGTATCAAAGATGGATCATAAAAAGGCAATGAAAATTTGAACCATGAAATTTACAGATCAATTAACAAATATTGTATCTAGCAAATTGCAATGTCCCTCCTGATCAAACT
Source organism: Artemisia annua (assembly GCA_014162995.1). Lineage (NCBI taxonomy): Eukaryota > Viridiplantae > Streptophyta > Magnoliopsida > Asterales > Asteraceae > Artemisia > Artemisia annua. The sequence goes on from LBNU01009008.1 coordinate 25,685, forward strand.
GCAAACAAACATCTATTATTGATCAATCGTTTACTCACAATAAGCTAAAGTCATTTGAAGTTTAGCAAGAGACCCAAACCAACAAATAATTACAAAAAACATGGTAGAGGATCCAATTTTAATAAACCGGTTCCTTTGTGAAAGAATCATACTACACAAAACTTGATTATATGGTACTGCAACCCAAATAAGTATTAGCCCATATTTCCTCTCTTTACTCTTCGAATATATTACCCTTCAATCTTCATGTTTGCAATGTCCCTCCTGATCATGCCCAAGTGTTTCACAACCAAGCCCCCTACAACATGAATAAAGCAATTGAAAATAATTAATGATTATGCATTGGGCATTTGGGTCAAAGGCAAAAAATTTCAGCAAAACAATAAAAAAAAATTAACCTTATATAGAAATCAAACACTGCATCAGCATTCCTCTTTTCAAACTCCTCATGCAGTTCGGAAGGGGAAAGTCTAAAACGGTCAAGACCCGCATGGTATTCAATCATTTTTAAGATCACCATTAGTCAGTTAATCTACTGCATCGATTTGTATACAAATATAAGTAGCTTGGTTTCTATATAGTGCTAATACAATTAACTGAATAAATATGGTCATTATTGAAGGAAAATAATATCACATTACAATAATTTATATTGAACGAGGTTATAAGCCCACGCGTTGCCGCGAGGTGTTTGTCTACGTAAGTTAGCAAAAAAAGGGGTGTTTAAGCTTAATGTAATTTTTTAACTACAATTATAGTGTAAAAGAAACAGGTTTACATTGTCTTCACAACTTCAATAAACAAACATTAGGAAGTTAAGCTTATGGAGCCAACCATCAATATGGTCTTGTATGCGTCATTCTCCACACCAAATCAGCAATCTTGATTGATCTATTAGAAGCAATCAAAAGATTATCTGATTTCAAGTCCCTATTAATAGATGATCTTTTGCTTCTGTAAATGTCTTTCTCTTTCGTGTTCGCTTAAAAGCTGCATATCTGCCTCTACATTAGTCATACGTCCAGCTCTCATTTCTGATCCAATAGTTTTTTCCTTCAATAAAAGCTTATTCACTTTTGCCCAATCCTTGTGGCATTCAGGTTTTGCTCCATTTTTTTTATCTAAGTAATCCAAGAAGGCATGTATTAGTTGAGGATAATTTACGATAAAAGGAGCATACAACATAAATTCAGTAAATTATATATGCAAGATACCTGTGATTGTATTAGCAGTATACTCATTTTTTTTGTCATGTGTTATTATTTGATTTAAAAGATTGTGAATAAGAAAACCTACCATTGACATACATATTTTATCAATTCAACCAATATATATGATATATTTTTGTTTATACGCTCGTATGTGTTCCATATAAAGAAAGGACATGAGTGTAGTTGAAACTTTCTTAGCAAAAGGAACATAAATTGTCGCATAGAAGTACCTAAACCGGTGAAACCCCGACACGCCCCATCATTAACTTATTAAGGCATTGTAATGCAGCTAGAGAAAGAATGCCAAAAGTTCGCCATATGCAAGGTCATGAACACATTTTTGTTTCTATCATTTCGTTATAGGATTAGTTTTGTTAACACAAACTGTCTCTTTCTCTCTTAAATGCCATTCGGCTTATCAAGGCATAAACGATAAACACTCTGATAGTTTTTTTTGTGATATCAAAGGTGGTGTCATGATCATTATATATTTTATTTCTTTCAACATAATATCAAATTTAAAATCATAAGCTAAGTTATTAGGGAAAGAACTATATAGATCTGATTGGGAGAAATAAGCTTATGTTAAATTTAAGTTTAATGTTAGCTGACAACATCAAGCTAATTGCTGTAAAAGAATGGTTTTCCAGCCTTAACCAATCATATCTCAAGTATCTATTTTTTAAAATCACCGCAACCTAAATCCAAATATGAACAAATTTCTAAAATACCCACAGCCGGTATTAACATTATTAAATTCCAAGAAACATTAAGCATTCGACTTTGACAAAGATAATGTATGTTGTTACCTGCTCCATCGCCTCTTTCGCAGACTCAATATACTCGCCTGCTTGTGCCTTACCCTTTTTCCGCCTTCTCTTTAGCCCATTCTAACAACTCTTCACTTCTCTTTTCTGCTTCCTCGAAAACCTGGCACATAACAGTTGGAAACACTATTGATGTATTCATCCAATCAACGAATATATGACTACTATTAACACAAAACTGACCCTAATTATGGCATTGCTATTGTTCACTTATGAAGTTTAAGCATTGACTGTCAAAATAATTGGAAAGCACATGCCATGTGTTTACTATTTGACACAAAAGTAAAACATTTTAATTCTTTAAGACCAAAATCTATCCTGCTACATGTAGCGTTTTAATCAGTGGCAATTCAAAAATATAGAACTTNTGTAACCTTTTATAACCTTTGTATTCATTTGAATTATATAAGTTAATGCTTGTGTTTGTTCTGATTGACACCATGAATGTGACACTTTAGCCCTTGTCGGGTTGGGGTGTTACAATTATGGTATCAGAGCCCAGGTTGCGACTTGTAGTACATTAAACCTAGTTTGGACCATTAAGTTTCCGCTGTAGGCTCCCGTATGACAACCTCTGAGAACTTGCCTTAAGAACTCCCTATAGCAATCTAATTTATTACCGGTGAGGAATGGGTAGAATAGGACATCTAGTAGTAGCACTGCTT
>LBNU01009010.1:48405-61322 GCA_014162995.1 Artemisia annua
TATATCAAGATACAATCAAGTAGACTACTTGTAATGCAAGTGCACTACACTATGACTCCAACACTTTGTATCTTCTTGATACTTTGTGTTCTTCTCTTGACTAGTAGAGGAATGAAGATGATCCTTGGTTGGATGAAGGAATCACTCTTTAAACAAAAGAAAACTAACTAATGATCAAAGGAGAGTTTAGGTGATTGAGGATATGACCACAGAAAATTAAGTGTGTGAAAGGACAGCCAAAATCTGAGAAATGAAGTGGTATTTATAGAATCTGAGAATTTGGCCGTTATAAAGGGACGGCACCACTAAATAGCACACGGTACTACTAAATTTAGTGGTACCGTGGTACCGTGTCAGACAAAAATGCTCCTCTTTTTGTCTTTAGTGGTGAAATTTTATTTGGGGGAGTTTGGAGCTGGTTTAGGTGAAAAACTAGCTGTTCGGAAATTTGAAATTAATTTCCCAAGTTAAAAAATTTCTTTATAATTCATAAATAATTTGTTAAGTGTATTTATGGAAATAAAGTTTTGTCAAGCTAAAAATGTAAGGTTTAAAAACACAAATTCACTTCTTTGATCATTGGTCAAGTTGTAAATTTGTTTATTCATACCTAGAGTGATTGACTAAGAAGTCGGATATATTGACTAAAAATTTGTTTACGTTAGTTTTGACGTAATGATGTTTTCACATTTTGTTATCATCAAAACATAGAGATATCGAAAGATGAGAATAACGTTTTTAGACATTATTTGCATCAACAATCTCCCCCTTTTTGATGATGAAAAAACATAAACTCATTTTATGTGAAAAACTAGTTTCAACAAGTTTTTAGTATGAGTTTATATCCCACTTCTCCCCCTTTTTTGTCGAAGTAAAAAGACTCGCAAAGCTCCCCCTTGATATATACTCCCCCTCATTTGGAGCATACCAAGGAATCGAGCAATGGTTATTGCTACAAAACAAGGTTAGATGTCATATATACAATATCTAACAAGTAGCAAATTAGACCAATATCCAACCATATAACTAAGAGGCTAAGTAGCCAATATAAGAGTAATCCAACCAAAAGAACATAAAAAGATAAAACAAGCCCATGCATTCATTCATAATAAGACATCATACATAAAGTATGATTACAATAGCTAGTCTAGTAGACAATTACAAGAAACATGTGACACTCTCAAGTGGCATTGAGGTCCTAAGATTCGCTTCTTGACTTCTCAAAAGGGTTCCTAAGGTTTTTATTAATGGGATCTAAACATAAAGGCTTAGTTGCTTGGGCTATTGGTCGGAGGAGGTGGTCATATGATAGGTCATTGAGGTGGTGTTAAGAGATGTTCCACATAGGAAAACATGTAGTAAAGTTCATCCCTTAAATAGGAGATGAGGATACAGTTTTGGATACAACATAGGCAATTAGCACTATGTATGTCAACCGGTTTAAATTGAACGGGTTGATTCATGATAGGAGATGATGGAGCTAGTGAAAGTGAAGGTGATGATGGAGTAGCCTTTTCATTGAAAATCCAATGCCTAGAGTTGAGTGATGAAGGTGAGGATGTGAATCCACTAGAAGTTGTTTTATATGGAGCATTTGGTGGTGGAGGAGACCTAGGGATATTATGAGATGGTGGTGTATTTGCTCCATCTTCATCATGAGTTAAATCAATGACCATGGTATCATTTGGTGGTGTAAACTTGACCTTGGAAGGTGACTTCACCGAGATTCTAGGTTTCTTTGAAGTGTGGTTTGTTGAGATGTCAGGGGAAGACATGGTAAATGTGGAGTTGAAATTGTGGTGCAAGAGAGACTTGCAATGGAGATGTCTTATATAGGCATTAGTGGTGATAGCTATGGGTTGAAGTGAGTAGGATTGTTCTATATGTAGGTAGGGAATCTTAAGATGTGTGAGAAATTCCAGGTTTTGAGATTTGGGATGCAGGAGTCTAAAGTGAATAGAGAAAATCGTATTTCTAGGGGACGGTACCACTAAATACACCACGGTACCACTAAATTTAGTGGTGCCGTGTCCTATTTAATGGTGCTGTGACCTGCTGGTGATGGATTTTCTGGTTCAGCAGGTTTTAGGCTACCTAAATGGGCACTATTTGCAGCAAATCCCATTACGTCAATCCACTCAAGAATAATCACATGGTTTTCATAACCATGGCTATAACTAGCAACTATTTAAGACATGTGATTGTCAATATATATATATATATATATATATATATATATATATATATATATATATATATATATATATATATATATATATATATATATATATATATATATATATATATATATATATATATATAGTCCACTATTAAGCATGTATGTAATCATCTTGGAATATTGACTTATAAAAATCATAATAAAAAGGAAATCATCTAGAAGAGTACATGCAGGCAAATGACAATAATTGGTTAATCATAACCAAGAATTTGCTAAGATGAATACTTGATTAATTAACCAAGTTTGGGTGGTAAAACAATAAGACGCACCCTAAATATTGNTATAACTATAGACTACTAAAACACTTGATGTATATCAAGATACAATCAAGTAGACTACTTGTAATGCAAGTGCACTACACTATGACTCCAACACTTTGTATCTTCTTGATACTTTGTGTTCTTCTCTTGACTAGTAGAGGAATGAAGATGATCCTTGGTTGGATGAAGGAATCACTCTTTAAACAAAAGAAAAACTAACTAATGATCAAAGGAGAGTTTAGGTGATTGAGGATATGACCACAGAAAATTAAGTGTGTGAAAGGATGACCAAAATCTTGGAAGTGAATTGGTATTTATAGAATCTGAGAATTTGGCCATTATAAAGGTACGGCACCACTAAATAGCACACGATACCACTAAATTTAGTGGTACCGTGGTACCGTGCCAGACAAAAACACTCCTCTTTTTGTCTTTAGTGGTGAAATTTTATTTGGGGGAGTTTGGAGCTGGTTTGGGTGAAAAACTAGCTGTTGGGAATTTTGAAATTAATTTCCCAAGTTAAAACATTTCTTTATAATTCATAAATGATTTGTAAAGTGTATTTATGAAAAGAAAGTTTTGTCAAGCTAAAAATGTAAAGTTTAAAAACACAAATTCACTTCTTTGATCATTGGACAAGTTGTAAATTTGTTTGTTCATACCTAGAGTGATTGACTAAGAAGTCGGATATATTGACTAAAAATTTGTTTACGTTAGTTTTGACGTAAGATGTTTTCACATTTTGTTATCATCAAAACATAGAGATATCGAAAGATGAGAATAATGTTTTTAGACATTATTTGCATCAACAATCTCCCCCTTTTTGATGATGACAAAACATAAACTCATTTTATGTAAAAAAACTAGTTTCAACAAATTTTTAGTATGAGTTTATATCCCACTTCTCCCCCTTTTTGTCGAAGCAAAAAGACTCGCAAAGCTCCCCCTTGATATATACTCCCCCTCATTTGGAGCATACCAAGGAATCGAGCAATGGTTATTGCTACAAAACAAGGTTAGATGACATATATACAATATCTACCAAGTAGCAAATTAAACAAATATCCAACCATATAACTAAGAGGCTAAGTAGCCAATATAAGAGTAATCTAACCAAAAGAACATAAAAAGATAAAACAAGCACATGCATTCATACATAATAAGACATCATACATAAAGTATGATTACAATAGCTAGTCTAGTAGACAATTACAAGAAACATGTGACACTCTCAAGTGGCATTGAGGTCCTAAGATTTGCTTCTTGACTTCTCAAAAGGGTTCCTAAGGTTTTTATTGATGGGATCTAAACATAAAGGCTTAGTTGCTTGGGCTATTGGTCGGAGGAGGTGGTGATATGATAGGTTCTTGAGGTGGTGTCAAGAGATGTTCCACATAGGAAAACATGTAGTAAAGTTCATCCCTTAAATAGGAGATGAGGTTACGGTTGTGGATACAACATAGGCAATTAGCACTATGTATGTCAACCGGTTCAAGTTGAATGGGTTGATTCATGATAGGAGATGATGGAGCTAGTGAAGGTGAAGGTGATGATGGAGTAGCCATTTCATTGAAAATCCAATGCCTAGAGTTGAGTGATGAAGGTGAGGATGTGAATCCACTAGAAGATGTTTTAGATGGAGCATTTGGTGGTGGAGGAGACCTAGGGGTATTATGAGATGGTGGTGTATTTGCTCCATCTTCATCATGAGTCAAATCAATGACCATGGTATCATTTGGTGGTGTAAACTGACCTTGGAAGGTGACTTCACTGAGATTCTAGGTTTCTTTGAAGTGTGGTTTGTTGAGATGTTAGGTGAAGACATGATAAATGTGGAGTTGAATTGTGGTGCAAGAGAGACTTGCAATGGAGATGTCTTATATAGGCATTAGTGGTGATAGCTATGGGTTGAAGTGAGTAGGATTGTTCTATATGTAGGTAGGGAATCATAAGATGTGTGAGAAATTGCAGGTTTTGAGATTTGGGATGCAGGAGTCTAAAGTAAATAGAGAAAATCGTATTTCCAGAGGACGGTACCACTAAATACCCCACGGAACCACTAAATTTAGTGGTGCCGTGTCCTATTTAATGGTGTCGTGACCTGCTGGTGACGGATTTTCTGGTTCAGCAGGTTTTAGGCAACCTAAAAGGGTAATTCTAGGGGCGCTATTTGCAGCAAATCCCATTACCTCAATCCGCTCAAGAATAATCACATGGTTTTCATAACCATGGCTATAACTAGCAACTATCTAAGACATGTGATTGTCAATATATATATATATATATATATATATATATATATATATATATATATATATATATATATATATATATATATAGTCCACTATTAAGCATGTATGTAATCATCTTGGAATATTGACTTATAAAAATCATAATAAAAAGGAAATCATCTAGAAGAGTACATGCAGGCAAATGACAATAATTGGTTAATCATAACCAAGAATTTGCTAAGATGAATACTTGATTAATTAACCAAGTTTGGGTGGTAAAACAATAAGACGCACCCTAAATATTGTTAATGTCAAGATCGTTCAACGTTAGCGTTAGATATAAGTTAGTTTAATAATATTACTAAAGATACTTAAATAATATCTTAATTCTAACTTCTTCTACTTGTTGTTGAACCCTTGAATTTCTTCCTGATTGACTTGAGTTCCCATAGGTCATGCATTTATTCATCGTCGCTTGACGACACTTCATAGTAGGTAATAGAATTATCGTCATGATGGTTGTGAGGTGATAGACATTTCCAGTAAAGAGAGATGTATGTGTTTTGGGTCAAGGGAGCCATGTCGGGTTCGACATGTAAGTATTGACCATTATGGAGTAGAGGGAATGTGTTCATGACATAACGATAGAGGCGAGTTAACAACATGCCATAGGGAATCGCCTCATCTAGGGGAGCCTTAACATATACAATCCTTTTTGCTACAAAGTAGGCAAGATTGTATGGTTGTTCGGTGACAAGACAATATAACATGTGAGCACAACACGCCGGAAGATACTCACGGTTATTTGGAAGACAGAAGACATTTTCACGAAGCACTTCTACCCATCTTCGGAGATGTGGATGAACTTCATCAACACAAATCTTGAGTGGGTCTAAATCATAGAAGTGGGACTCATGGAATTCTACATGACCATTATCGAGAAGATTACCATGGACTTTTTGTGGGAGACGAATATGTTCATTGATCTCCTTTGGTGTGGGAATGAAGGTGTGATACGGACCATACTTTTCTCGATGACTTGTGAGTGATTTTAGAGACATGCCCTCGGTATATGAACTGAGCGAATTGTCCATGATTAGGAAGGCCAAGGATTTGAGCGAATTGATCAAGAGTGAGAGTAATGATTTGGTTTTGAATTGAGAATTGAAGAGACAAAGTTTGATTCTTATTATATATGAGTTTAACTTGTCGATAAATCTCAAGAACTAAGCGAGGACAAATTGACTCATTGATGTGAAATAGACAATCGAATTCAATTACTCGAAACATGGAGGTGATGTAATCATAATCAAGAAATGAGGATTTAATAATGCGACNAATGATTTGGTTTTGAATTGAGAATTGAAGAGACAAAGTTTGATTCTTATTATATATGAGTTTAACTTGTCGATAAATCTCAAGAACTAAGCGAGGACAAATTGACTCATTGATGTGAAATAGACAATCGAATTCAATTACTCGAAACATGGAGGTGATGTAATCATAATCAAGAAATGAGGATTTAATAATGCGACCCTCATGAAAGAACCTAGACTCAAGACTACGAAAGCTTTTGATGTGGGAAGAAAGAGTGTTTGGTTCGAGTGATGGTTTGGGAATGTAGTCATCCGTTAGTTCATGATCATAATCAAACATGTGGTACATCTTGTTACCTATAATGAAACAAAAGTTAAAGAAAAATAAACTAGTTGTTTTGAAAATATGTTTCTAGTGTGTGCCTATATGCAAACTATGTAGAGGTGTAGTAATTTCGACTCTAATATATTGCTAATGAAATTACCCAAACGCTCCTAACTTTGCTATTGCTAAAACAAATATATTGAATTATACATATTAGTTATGTATATCGACTCATATTTGTGAGATCATGTATGCATGCAAAAACGTTTTTAGTTTGTATCAAAAATGCAAGAAAATGTTATTTCGTGATCCTAGTCGTGTGAACATTTCAAAAAATAATGGAATTGGGGTGTTTGGCAAATGCTTCATCTTGGTGCCAAAGCCTTTTAAAATCGAAAAGCCTAAGTGTTAATCACTTCTAATCCATTTTTAAGTATCCTAGACATGATTCCACTAAGGACACTCAACTTAATTCGAATTTTGATAGAAAATTCGGACCTAGGGTGAATGATATAAGTGGGTTAATGCAAATCCTATGTTTAGGGAATCACATTTGTTCTACATTGTCTAATCATAATTCTAATTTCATGATAATTAAATCAATTTTGAAAAGCCCCAATTCCATTTCATGATTATGAACAAACCCTAGAATGAAATTCGGTTTAATTGACTTACAATATGTGTTGAGTATGATGTAGTGAATGATAATCCTTAATTGCAATGCTTCGATCTTGATTAACAAGTGTGTAATGAAGTTATAGTTGTGGTTTTTGGTTATGACAGCGATGTGGGTTTTTGTTTGAGTTTGAATGTGAATAGTGAGGGAAAGAAGGAAAGAAAACGGGCTTCAGCAGATGCACGGTTCCACGATACTACTAATTTTAGTGGTGTCGTGCCCACTTTAGTGGTGCCGTGCACTGCTAACACAGTTTTCTGTCCAATTTTGGTTTTTGACGAAAAAGTCTTACTTATTTAGTGTGACTTTTTGAGACGAGTGGAAAGAATTTATACCTAATAAATTCTTATGATGAGTGGAACTAGGCTAGGCTAATAATGATGACATTCGATGTATCCGAGGGAATGAGTAATTGATCATTAGAGAAGTTCTCAGAATGACTTCAATATTTCCAGTGAAATACTTAAATAGTCATGAGTTGTATTTGGGAATGAATTCGAGGGACTAAATTAAAGAACTCGAATTGTGATGAGATGACCTAAATATTTCCAAAGAAATATATAAATAGTCATGAGTGGGTTAGGAATGGAATGTCAACGAAGTTGTTCAATGAGTATTCCATTTCGAAAGAGATGTTTCTTCATTGAACATCATAGTGACATAGATGATGACGTATTATGAAGTGTTTAATGCACGAACTAGTCAAGGGGATTATGGTCAAGTCAATCTCTTCTTGTTGTGGCGCGTTAGGGAAATGTCGTCATGAAGATATCAATGAGAGATTAGAGCTTGTCTCATCTATAGTGCTTATTTTCATGTCTTTCCAGCGTTTGCGTAATCGGCTTCGGTCGTGGAGACAGTAAGAGTTGTTTGTTTCTTGATAAACCAAGAAATTTAGAAATAACCTATGAAGGTACAAACATAACTTATACATTATCAATCCACATAATCTCCCACACAATCAAAGTTAGTGCTAGATCATGATCTTTGCACTAAACTCCTTGGGATTGCGCACTTCCCAAATGTATAATGTCTTGAATACATCAGATGACGTATTCAATCGTTTTCAATTTAAGAAGTTTTAGGACCTTCTTACAATGATCCTAAAGGAAGACATTAAACATGATTTCGGGCCTACTTGCCGAGTGATAGAGTAATCTATCATGTCCTAGAAATTAAGTATTATCCGTATTCTCACTATCTTCATCTTCAGTGAGTTTTATCTCCACAGACAATATTTGTTAGTAAGGATGATTTTAGGTAGGCTTTAGTGATATAAATATCCCATATATATGTTATGTTAGCACACAAGGTAGTACACTTAGCAATTACTATAGGATTCAAGAAATAATCATAATTCATTCCTCATGTTCTCCTCAATCTTGTCATGCATGATCTTAAGTCAATCATTGTACAATTTTGGACAAGGCGAGTTCAATATAGTGACATACACATATATTTCAAACAATGTGTTGGATCGTTATACTCTGACCAAACTATTATATAGCTTGTTAAGGGTTTAGTAGCCTTGGATAAATCCTAATCTACTAACAATGAAACACTGAATTACTCTATTAAGTATGCGGAATTACTTAACAAAGCTAAGAAGAATTAACCAAACTTTGATTATATTAACACCTTAAATCTGCTTGTAGAATGCAGACTATTACAACTCTAACTTATCTCTAAATCGTATTCGTAAAACTCTTATCTCTAATGCCAACCTAGGGATCCTTTTATAGGCACAAGGAAAACCCTAGTCGGTTTACATAACTTGAACGACAAGTATACAATCTCTAACTATAGAATATTCTAGATTACATAATATTCTAATTCTAATAATATATTCAGTCTTTATCTTCAAGCAGTACTTTGACTTATCAACGAGCAGTACTTTGATCACTAGCAGTACTTTGACTTTAATACTTCAGCAGTACTCTGAAGAGCAGCACTTTGATATCCAGCAGTACTTTGATCTTTTATACCCCAACAATCCTCCCCTAACTTGAATTCTACTTGTTTGATTTCAAGTTTTCTTTGTGTAAGCTTTATCTTCATGGAAAGGTTGTCTTCTTTGAAAAATACACTCGTTGTTTTGTCATCATCAGCATAAAGTACTTGCAATCTTTATCAGCAACAAACTTTTATCTTTACAGCAACTTAAACTCTTCTTCTCAGCTACTCAGCAACATTAGATACATCAAATCATATTCAGTTTCATACTATTCTCATCACTTCCAGGTGTGTTAACTCCTGTGAGAGGTGAATCATTGAAAATTAATGGATTTTGATGTCTCTTTACCAAAGCCATTAACTCTGGAGTAGCCAATGTTTAGGTTAAGTAAACCATGGTACATTGATAACCATATGATTTTTAGCAAATCATCAGCTATCAACGGATTTGAGTAGTCTTTACCAAAAGCCGTTTGCTTATGGACTAGTTAGTTCTTAGATCTTAACCATGGTGAACTAATTACCATATAAATGGATTTTCCACAGCCTTTACCACAAGCCATTTTTCTTGTGGGCTAGTCAACTCTTCACTTATTTCAGATATGGTGAGTTGAAACCATACAATTTTTAGTAAATTGTCAACTAAAAACGGATTTGATTGTCACATCAGAGCCGTACCCTCATGATGAATCAAACTCTTTCTTGTCTGTGAAACATGGTGAGTTGAATACCATTTGTTGTGTAGTACAAGTACTAACACCATGTTTTCCTCAAAAACAATTTGTTGCTGTATTTATTTGTGCTTCAAAAAGAAATTTTGCACAAGACAAAAACTTTTATTTCAAAAACTTTTACTGGTTTTAGCTGCAAGCAGTACTTTGGAAAAGTACTGTTTGATCAGCAGTACTTTGAATAAAGTACTTGTTTTATTCAAAATATTTTATACAATTAAAATCATACCAGTATTTTAATCATCATCCTTCAAAATTGTCCAATTGATGAACAAATTGATCACCATTAGAGCCATGTCATCTTCTTCTTCAACTTCCATACCATGATCCAGCATTCTCAGCATCAAATCTCTTATGAGAGGATATCTTTTGTCTGCCAACATGTAGATCATCGTACCATCTTCTAGCTCTAAGGCATGAACACCAGAACTTGCAAAGAATCTCTAGCTATCAATTTCCAATTCTTCTTGATTCTTCCAAATGTCATCAGTGCTAGTTTCATCTGTATCCTACATAGTAGTCAAATCTCCCAGCAATACTACACCAATTCCTTTGAGTGGATTTTCTTCAAAGTAAGCTTGAATTTGTTGATATAAATCATACAAATCTTCTCTTTCCACCAGGTGCAATATATCTACCAGCAGATTGAATGCTCTGAAGCTTTCATCTTCTCTGTGGAAAACAAAATAATCACCATCCTTTTTAGATTCAACAACTTCTAAGTCAGATATCTTGGATTTTGTCTTAAAATCACTCTTAGGAAGTTCAAAATCCATAGGTCTTAGATAATTCCTCAGTTCATCAACAGTACTTGTTCTTAGCTCTATAGTAGGCTTAGACTTCTTTGATGACTGTGACTTGATTGTTGTTCTCTTTCTTTTGTTACTTTCATTCATCAACTTCCTTCCTTCTTCAGTGCCATAACCAACAATACCATCTACTTGTCTTTGGTATTCTGTTCTGACATCATCATATAATTTCTTCATCTGAGTATGATTCAACCTTGTCAAACCCTTGTATCCTCTTCCTTTCAAGTAGTCCATAAAGAAATTTCGTTCTTGAGCCTTAGTCATTGATTTCTTGAACTTTGTGTGAACAGCAGCTTCTTGTCTTTCCTTTTCATACTCAGCATCAAGTTCTGCTTGAAGCTTTTTAGCTGCAATATCACCTTGAGCTTCTTGATAAGCTCTGATCTGCTCTATGCTAAAGGACTTCTTTTTCTTTTTCTTTTCTGATTCCACTAGAATTCCTTTTCCTTTATCTTTTGGATCAATCTCTTGAATAGGTTTAGGATAAAGTTGCAGATCTTGAGATTGTTCAACTCCAGGAATAGTAATACCTCTAGGTTTTGACATATTCAGCATGATCTCAGCAATAGTGTTATCATCACTATTAGACTTTATCATATCTTCTTCTTGGACTGGATTGGAAGGACCCACATCTTCTTCAAAGTCCAACGTCCTTGGTGTAATTTGAAATTGCCTCATAGTACCTTGGGCAGTATCTTGAATAATATCAACACCAGTACCTTCCAAATCCAATACTTCTTTATCACCACTTCTGACTTGAGTGTTAGCTTTTCGAAGATTTACTTGCTCAGTTGATGAGACGAAAAATGTTACGTTTTTAGGGGTCGGTTTGAGTCCTAATTCGTATGTTTTTGGTTTGGATTTCACCCAAAGTCGTTTCTTTTCTCATTTTAGGTACTTTTGAAGGGAAAATCACAAAAGAAGCATTTTCGGGCGTTTCCGGAGTGAAAAAGTGCGGAAAACAACAAAAACTCAAAAGACCTTGAAGATCACTGAAGGTGACGCCGTCACACTCTATTAAGTGACGCCGTCAGGAACAAGTGAAGTCCAGAAGTGGAAAAAAGACTCGTGACGATCAAGAGAGTTCGTAGTGTAAATTGTGACGCCGTCAACCAAGGCCGTCAGATCTGGAACCAGCAATTATGACCACGTCAATCAAGGCCGTCAGGAAACCCTAATCGCCGAGCTGACGACGTCACCTATTGGGCTGACGCCGTCAGCCCGCGTTTTCTATATATATAGAACGTTTTTTCTTATTTTGAGACGAATTTTGGAGTGGAGAACTTTAGGGTTAAACCCTAGTACGTGTATTACAGACCTTAGAGGGTATCCTAACCCCTCTAACTTGCATGTTTAATCCAAGATAAGTCTTTATTCATACAATATGTCTATGTGTTGTGTGATATATGCTTGTGCTTGTCTTTCTTTCAACATGCTAGGCTAATTTACTTTGTGTTTGCTTAGATCTAATGAAACCTAACTATTGATTATCATGTGATGTGTATGTTGTGATTGTGTTTGGGTGAATGTTTCATCTACGTTAGACTTGAGAAAACTGGCTAACCTCCTATACGGTAACAAGCTTGAATGTCTTAAGAAACGTGAATCGTATGTGCGTTAATCGATTTTAAGGTAGTATTTCATGCATAGGTTGCTATCGGTGAGCTCATGATAGGATGCTTGACGTATCGTCATAGAGTGAGTTAGGAACTTATAGAGTTAGGGAATTGAACGCACTCCCTACGACTTGTTAGGAATACACCAGTCATCCACGCAAACTCAACATACTAATTACATGGTAAAACATAGTTACGGAGTAATGAAATCTAAGTAAACACTACTCTTCACCACTGATTTTCTCAAAACCAAAAAATACAAAAATATAAGTAGATTAAAAGTAGATAACTTGGGTTAGTTGACTAGCAACTAATTCCGACCTCTCCTCCAAAACCAGAGATTTTACCTGCTTTCATAAAATATAAAAATACAAAAAGAATCTTCCTCCACCCTTAGACCTAGATTAGAGTAGCCTTTAGCCTAACGAACACTATTCCCTATGAGAGAACGATCAATCCCCCGGTACTTGCCACTACACTATACTACATCGGTCAGGTACACTGCCTGGTGGGGATTGCAAGCTTCTCGAGATCCCTCGAGAGGTAAAACGTAGTGCGTGTTGCAATCCACGCGCATCAGAAATGAACACTAGGACGCCTACCATTAATGCTTCGTTCCCCCAAATTGAGAAGAATGCAATACAAAGGTTTTAAGTAAGCGAAATGCTTTGAAAGCCGTAAGTCTTATATGTAAAACTTACGGAGGTTAGTACCGTTCCATGTCCTATAGACCTCATCATCGAAAAGTGTTGCGAGTTTAT
>LBNU01009011.1:23189-48087 GCA_014162995.1 Artemisia annua
TCACCTATGTTTAATTCAGGAAGGATCACGTCATGAAAGAAACAGTCAACTTTTCAAGTTTCTTAAAACAATCCTTATCTAAAAACTTTGTAAACTGTTGATAAACTCTCCCGACATCTATGTTCCATAAGATACCTATAACTTTTCCCTAATGCCTTGAATATTATACAACGCAAGACATAATTTAATACATAAAACAAACAAATCTTATTACATATTCACTGAGGATTACATAGAAACCTAAGAAATATTTATTACAATGTTCCTACCACTATATCATCTACTGTAGCGAACTATGACGTAAATTACCAACATAATTAAAACTTGTGGGGAGATACATGCTACAAACCGAACACAAGTATTTTTCTGTATGCTATCCTGATTGATATTGCCTAAGTTGCCACTGTTGTCATTCCTGATAAAGACCCTCATATCATGCGCCATTAGTCACTTGCGAGTGAACGCGAATATAGTGAATAGATCTATTGGAGGTTGACGACCCATTTGTACTAGCCGGATAGATAGTCTTAGTACTAGCCGGATTGATAGACAAATGCACTATATTTGAAAACTAATAGGAGCCTGACAAACTCCTACCGGAGGGCATCATTACCTTCATTTAATTATGTTGGTAATTTACGTCATACCCGAATTCATTAAACACTGCATCCCACATCAAGGGGTTGTTTAAGATGAACTCGTATTCCTCAACTTCACTTTTAAAACAACTATTTGCATCTGCTGCCATTTTTAACTGTGTTTCTTTTCAAAGAGATTTGTGTGTGTGTGTGTGTGTGTTTGTGTGTATTCCCGGGTATAGAAACGAGGTTATAAATAGGCTGAAAAGGTTGTTGGTTCCCAATGAGAATGGCGGGAAAAATGGGATGAAGAAGGGACCAAATGCGCCAAACAAAAATATGAAATGACCAAAAAGACCTTTGACTTGTCAACTAACGTTGCAAAGCAACGTCCGTCAGAAAAAAATAGGGTCGAAGGACCATCCGCGTGAAAAAATGAGAGTTCAGGGACGAAAATGCGAAAGAAAAAAAAAAGAAAAAAGACGATACACGCAAAATCGTTCAATTTTAGGGACGAACGGTGCAATTTTGTCTTTATTAAAAAAAGAAAAGGGAGGTCATACACCATGGCTCCACGTTACCTCCTCATATTTACTACGGAAGTACGGAGTATTAGTTTTGCCATTTTTTTTGAACGAACTAGTTTTGCCATTTTTCTCTTATGTTTTTTTAAAGGCAAATATATTAAGCCATTAAGGCAAGAAACAAGAGAAAAACAAAATACAAGGCGTGCTTTAAGGCGGAGCACTTAAAAAGACCAAACAATCCATACAACAAGATTAAACAACAAGCAAGTCACCCGGATTTGGGATCCATAAATCCCACGAGAATCGGTTCTTAGATGCCCGATGAGAAGCCCATAAAAGAGCTATTTTTCTCTTATGTTTCTTGTATATTTTATAAGGCAGCTTAGTTACTTAAATAGTAAAAGAAAAAGGTCTTTTTAACTTGCCTAATCATTATCATATGAACGTGCAAACCAATACTATCTGCATGCATCTACTATATACTACCGTCATATGGCGGTGTACTCACAAGCAAGTAACGCAATGTGCGCATGTATTAAGATAGTGGTGTTTTTTTACAAGCAACACAGTGTGTACGTATGAAAATTATCTAACGCCACAAATAATTTACAATGTATGCTACCGTAGTTTACTTTTACAAATGTATATTATTAAATAAAATCTACACTTACGTTGTTACGTATAACATCCTTTTTAACTGACATACAGTTGTAATATGTTGATAATTACACCACATAAATTAATACACATGCCATAATTATCCACAGCATATGTTGTAACATATGCATTAGTGATGTAATATTATGGTGTGTGTGCATCAAATTATATGATGTAATTATCAACACCTTTTTTAAATAGAATACTTGTGGGGTGAGATTGTAAGGACAGGATGAGCTATCAAAAAGTAAAAAACATTAACGTTAAATTGTATATTTCAAAATAATGTAAGTGAAATTTGTCAAACTCAAATTTCTTCTATAACATGCATGTGTGACAGAAGGATTTTTTTTGCATTTTCTGTAATTCACGAATAACAAGTATGCTTAACAAGCTCGAACGGGTTTAGAACCTTAAGCATTTCTAGTTTTACATACAAACCTTAAATTAAACAGTTAGTTACAGTATATTTGAGAAAAAAGAAGTCAAATAACCATTTTTCAAGTAATTTAAGACTAGCAGTGATGGTGCCCTTATTGTTGACCTTCTGACCTCGCTAATTCAACAGCACCTCAGCTTCTTCCTCTAAGACTAAACACATGACTAAATGCCCGTAGTAAGGCGATCTTAGTCACAACAAAAAATATACCCACAAAAAGTAATTAAAGAAACACGCTCACACACACAAACCATATGCATTTCCAAGGGTCGTCTAACCGATGGAAGGGAGAGGGGAGGGGGATGCGGCCTGAAAGGTCGCCATAAAAGGGAGGGTAGAGGGCTCGTCTCTTTGACTAGACCGACCTTTGGTTGGGTCTCGTTACAACTAGCCTAATATATGATGGTTTCACATAATTAATTAACCTAGATGTTTGAACGAGTCCTACTAGCTAGCTAGTGATGAGTGGAATAAAGAGGTTTGAATGTTTGATGATTACGTTAATTGTCAAACACTTCAAGCGTTAAAGATGCAAAGCATTTTTTATGACTTATTTTTTTCGGTTTTAATTATTACCAATGGTTAATTTATTTTTTTAATGCAAGATCAGGTTTGAATAAATCCTCAGAGTAGATTCTACCTAGTTGGTTTATGTGGTATTAAAACATTTTATTTAATTATACATTTGGAACTTGCTCAGCAACATCACTTGGGATGCTCAAAACATAACGACTTATGTTTGCTATGAAAGATCTTTGGGAAATCAGTTTTTTGGTTAGGGTTGCCATTGTTGTTTCTTGCAAAGCTATTATATTCAAGAAAGATGTTATTAATGAGGGTGAGGTAGAAGAAAAGTACTAGTGGCCTAGTGGGGAAATGTGATATGAAAGTACAGTAGCAGTTTGTAAATACACTGATAAAGTGATAAGCAAGCAAGCAAAGCTAGGGTTTACGTGTATCACATATTTACTTAATTCCCCTTCATATTTCATATACTTTGCATATTTGACACAACTCTTCTCATTTATATGTATCAAGTATATTTATGGCTATGAAAGCACGTCCTTATAGCTAGCCATCATAACCTATTTAAAAACGTACAGAAACTTTAGTAAAATACTAAAATCTATAAGGTATATATTGCTGGAAATATTAGGTGTCCTTTCGTTTTCACCAATTTTGTTAACGAGAACACAATTAATACAACAAGTAACCAAGTAATGCATAATGAACTCGATCAAACCATATATAGCAATTTAGTTGGATCGTCTGGAGAATTCATAGATCTCTCACATTCTTGGATTAATAGGATTTGAATATCATTTACGGTAAGGATTGAATGGATATGTTATCTTTACAATCTTTGTTGCAAGTTTATGAAAGAAATGCTGTTCAAGAAACGTTTGCGACGACGATATAGGCCGGGCAGAACATCATCTTGATCGAACAGGATTGTTTATGGGTTCGGAAACTTATATAACTATTTTGATTGTTTGTGTTCAAAAGACAAAGAAAAACCATGATTGTACCACTGCTCACTCATACGAATAGTTTACATGTGTTATCAAGTTTTATTTTAATATATTTTTATTGAATTTTTTTATATCCTTAGTGAATCTTTATTCGGTCAAGAAACAACAGGCTGAGTTAATATCTTCTAAACCCTAAACAAGAATAACAAGAAATTTGAGCAAAATGTAATAACAAGAAATTTGAGCAAAATATAAAATGATAAATTGGTCTTCTACGTTAATTTCGTTTTTTTTTTTTTCTTTTCTAAATTTTCATTTTTTTATTTCATATAGTAATTTGTTTTTTTTAATGAATGAAGAGTTGTTCACTTATTTGTTTTGGAGAAATTGAAAAAGAAAATAAAATTGTGTGTCCCAAAAGTGAGGTTTTTACTTGTGTTACAGTTGTATTGTGTTTCGGGTGTGTGAGTGAGAGTATGGATCTAGTGAAGAGAATTATTGAAATGAGAAGAATGAGAAAAAATTGTGGCCACATATTTTAAATAAGGAAAGATAAATAATAGGGAGATGCATTTATTTTTGTGAGTGCATCTAATATTTGTAGTTGTGGTTTCATGTCATTCTTTTCATCTTAATTATATTTCTCATTTGATCCTTACTCGTGTCAGTGAAACTAAAATTAAAAGAAGGAAAAAAATAATAATAAATAAATAATGTTGATTTGACGCTGAATTAAAAACGATGTATTCATGATTTTGAAGTTTTACTTCTCACCCATAAGTTACCAATACCTAGCACACTCCACATTTATAGTGTTTACTGTTTACCATATCCTACATCATCGTCACAAGCATCCTACTAGCTATGGATACGAGACCTTTCTTAAGACCTTACATGATAACCCCTTTATTTTTTTTATTTTTTATTTATTATTTTTTTTTTTTTTGTATTTCTTTATTTATTATTATTATTTTTTTAGATCATGTACATTGAAAGATCTTAGAATAATTTATAAGAAAACTTAAAATGAGAAGGATGAGAAATAACTATAACCACATATTTGAGATGCAACGACTTGAATTAGATGCATCACTAATCTTTTAGATGCACCATAATATATTTTCTAGCAAAAAATTAGATGCATATACATATATTAGATGCATTTCATCAAGTTAGACGAATATTATACATTTTTCGTCCTCTGCGGGTCAAATTTGTTGTTAGTACTACTTTGCATTGTTTTTACTTCAAAATCACTTTCGAAACTAATTGAAATGCATCTAAATGAATAGAGATGCATCTAAATCAAGTCGATGCATCTCAAATGTGTGGTTATAGTTATTTCTCATCCTTCTCATTTTAAGTTTTCTTCTCACTAGATCCTTACCCTTATAATGCAAAAGTGTCCATCTTTGTGATAGTAATTGGCATAGTAGTACAATGCGTCTACGCAAGAACAAAGGCAAAGAAATGTTTTACTACCTCCCTCTTATATTAATTATTCAATTTGACTTTTTATAGTCTTTTCAGCTTTAACTTTAAATATTTTTGTTTGTGTCATATTATATTTGATGAAAATTATACGAATGAAAATACATTTAAAACGCAATCCATTCATATATTTTGCATCAAGTATTATGTAATATAAAAAAATTATTTAAGGTCAAAGTTTAAGAAGACCCTTTCCGGATCTTCTTTTATTTTTTTCAATACAAAAAGTTCAAAGGAAAAAAGACGACAACTAGCTATGATAACAAAAGAAGCATTGCAGTATTTTGTAAAAGAATTATCTTTTTTTTTTTTTTTAGCAAATTGTAAAAGAATTATCAATACAGATTTATACGACAAAAAATTTTACGAATTTCTACCCAAAGCATGTACCATTACACTTTTGTCAAATTTGGCGCACGATGCTTTTTTTCTTTAACGTGACAAACGTATAAAAAAATTAGAATGCAACATGTGTCGTTTTTGGAAAAAAAATAATAATTACACTTCGTCACTAAAAGGGAAGGTAATATGTCTTATTATCATTTACTGTGGTCAATTCTACTTTGGTTATAGTAGTACAATGCGTGTACGCAAGAACAAAGACAAAGAGGTGTTTTAATACGTGGCATTAAAAGACGTACGCTTTATCATGTATTCACGTAGTAATTGGCTTTTAGTGTAACTCTTAAATTCTGAATTCAAAATAAATTTGGATAATTTCACAATGGTAAGTTAACTCACAATGGATGTTAAAAAGAAAAAAAAAATCAAAAAAATAAATAAAATAACAATAAATAAAAATTAACTCACAATCGATGTTCAATTAGGGATTTAGAACGCCAAAATAGAAACATGGTGCACCAAATGTTGCCCAAAACCAATAAAATAATCCAAACAATACTAGCACGCAAATGGTAAGCACGTTGTGCGTCAAAAGTGACAAAAATGAAAATACGGTCCAAATACGGTCCTTAGTGATAATACACTACTAAATACGTCCAGATTGGTAAATTTTTCACTCAATTTTTCGAATAGCTCTTACATGTGGTAGCGCAGTCGAGTCTGTCAGTCACATTTTCTTTGCATGTTCTATGGCGAAAGGTCTTCTTTACATGGAGGGATATTAATCCTTCGGAGATTTCTTCATACGAGGAGTGGCTAAATTGGGTTTCAAGCATTCAGCTTCCTTTCTAATCGTAAAGAATTATTGGAAGGTGTTTTCTATGTCATGTGGTGGCTTGTATTGAGTTTTCGAAATACATCTATTTTTGGCTCGAACAGTCCTTCAAAAGCCGTCCTTTTTGATAATATAGTGGCTCGTTTGTTTTATTGGTGTAGATATAGATGTAAGGTGAATTTTAGTTGGATAGATTGGTTAAAAAATCTTTATCTTGTAACCCTACAATGTTTCTTTATTATCTAGCTTCTTACTAGTTGCTATTCAAAATTTCGCCGTTCCAAAACAAAATATCTATGATCTCTTGATTGTGTGACATTGTTTGTTAGATTTTTGTAGGTTGCTAATAAATCAGTTGGATAATTTAGTTAAATCTTTTATATAATAAAAGAATTACATCATTTCGGAGTTTTTTTGACAAAACAATCTTAGTGGAAAAAAAATTGGACCAATAGGAATGCTTGATTTTGACACATAGGCGAAATCGAGCAATATGATTGGCCAATAAAAAGTCAAAATTGAATTGATTTTGGTCAAACTTTAATAAATTTGGTGGAGAATTTAATTGAGAAACAAAAACACATAAAAATATAGGTGTCAAATTTATAAAAATAAAAACTTAAAAAAAGAGGATGTAATTAATAAAACATTAGTGGTTGAATTGTAAATTATATATGGAGTTAAGTGTAAAATTATAAATCTCCATATTTTTTTATAACTTTAAATAATAAACAAATAACCCCTTACACTTTATATCCCCTACACTTTATAATATGAATTTTGTTTACAATTACATGAGTATTAGTATTGGTTTGAGACTTTCATCTATTAAACTTACAAAATTTATAAATGTACGAATTAGTTTTAATATACGTTAAATACTTTTAAAATAAATATTAGTTTCAAACTTTCATCTATTAAAATATAAATAAGAACTCATGTTATCATATTTAAAAGTTTAATCTATACATACACGGGTTTGAATATTAAATACAGTTAAATTATTATTGACGGTAATATAAATATCAAATGGTAAGTACGAGTTGTTGTGATATGAAAATAAATATACGCAATTGTACTTATAACGACTCATGTAATTATTATTTAAAGTTTATATACGGATATCCGGGAAAAAAATTTAAAAAACTTCGTCAACGCTCATTATGTGCTACTAAACTCGCACATTTTGTACAAAATGATATCAATAGTTGAAGTTAAACAACAACATCAACCTCAATATTAACATATATGTCACCTAAACAAAGTTAAATCTTTCATCCAATAAAATTTTTACAAAATATTAATTGATATTAATACATAATGAAAAACTCATGCATACTTATTAGTTGTACTTATATCATAATTTTCACGGGTAAATTCTTATATATCCATACAGTAAACAAAAATGTTAAAATAAATTTGATTTATGTGTAAACTCATGTGATCAAAGAACTTTTGGCCCAATAACATTATAAGGAGACACGCTCAAGAATCCAATACAAGGTCGATGCCACGGTTATATTTACAATTTCTGCTAACTATTTTTCTTACTTTCGCACGTGTTGATGCTCTAACTTTTTAAATTATACATAAGATTTCTTTTTTTAAACGATAACACTATATAATTAAATTTTTCTGAAAAACCCCGTGCGTGCACGGGTATTATAACTAGTAAGGCTATTAATTGATGGTCGACGTAATCCACATCGTACTTATTCTTTCTAACATAGTATAGTTATACACGATTGAGTATATGAGTTAGTAATAGTTTAGTTCTAGAACTCTCGCTCGTTTAACAGTTTAATCTTTACACTTACACATCTTTTTGAAAATGTTTCTATCTCGATTCACTTCATATTAAGTTCATCCCTAAGTTACCTTTTACTTATAGTTGGCATTGGCATCTATTTGAAACACAAGTCCTATTTAGCTTAAGCATCAATAACACAAGGCGCAAAACCATGTATTATTTGATACTCCTTCCGATCCGTCTCAAAATTATTGTCTTCAGAAAAGAAAAAAAAAAATAAAAAAATACACAGTTTACTAAAAGGGACCATAACACTCTTTTTCCAACTAAATATCATTTATACCCGCTAAAGTTTATTTTGATTGCTTGAGATGAGAAATGAACAATTATATTATGGCATGGAACAGCTAGAATTCTAACCTTGTGTCAGGACGTACGGGCCAAGGGACAGTCTTAGGTAGACAGTTTCTATGGGGATTAGGCCTCCCAAAAGGTAACGGAGGCGTGCAAAGGTTATAAAAAGCTGAATAATAATTTTCAAATGGAAGAAGTGAACTAGTGACAGCCAGGGGTGGATGCATGCCTTTGTATGGGGGCGGTGCACTCCATGGCTAAACAAAAAGATGAGACTTTAGTGTATTTTTTCTTTAATTTTAAGCTTTTTATAAAATGCCCCATATCCAAAACTCAAATTGCCGCCCACCACACACTAAAACCTAATATTCAACACCCTAAAACCTTATAAATCCTTCATCTCTAAGTAACGATATTCGATTTATCATTTCGATCATAGTTTTTTTCGGCATTTTGTTGCTAAAAAAATAAATAAATAAATATTAAAAAAATAAAATAAAAAATGCATCCTATAGTCTAATTTTCTGGTTCCACCACTAGTGACAACCTATCACAAAATATATGTCCATATGGGATTACTGATACCTAGTCGCAACATCATGTTTTGAGTATGATCCTTAATATAAAGCTCTAGAAAACAACCTCGTCGGCATGTGATCGAGGACTTCATACCAAGTGTATTTTATAAATTGACCATGTCTGACAGTAATATACGAAAAACTATTACAGGGGAGAACTCCTGATGTCTTGCAAGGATATGAAGCAAAATTCGTTGTGTCATATTCATTATTATATGTTTTCTAGTCACAATATTGCTTAACCCATCTCGTGTATTTAGTCGAGTGAAGGTACGCATATGATGCAAGTGTTTTGGTAAGTGCCACGGTTGGCGTCAAATTAACTCAAACTTCAGGAAGATATCAAGAAATAGGAGAAAGGTTATCAAATGGCAGAGTTTAATATACATAATGAAAACAATGGCAAACGTTGTCTAGGAATTTGTCAAACACATTGCATTGTTCTTGTATCAAATTAAACATATTGCAAACATTTACCGACAAAAAAACTACACCGAATGCAAACCTTTCTAATCAATGAGAAACATCATTTGGTCAATATTATTTATACAAATTATATAAACAACTCATATACGTATATTTTGTTAAAATATACAAGTTGACACAACATTTTTTCAGTATTTTAACTTTGTGATCAAATAGAAAAATTAAGGTTGCCGTTAAAAAAAATAAAAATAAAAAAAATAAAAAATTAAGAATTTGAAAGAAAGAAAAAGTTAATACGAGGCCTACAGTTCTTCTTTTGGGACAAATTGGCCAACGCTTACTAAAACCTAAATGTTTGCCGTTGGAATTAATCGTCTTTTGCCCTTGTGCTAACATATTACGAGTATTACGTAGATCTTATTTTAAGCGTCTACAATCAAGAAATTGAATTAAAAGCAGAACTTGACTTCAAAACTTGGGAAGATTTACAAGGCTAAAATAGGAATAGATCACATTTCACTATTTTAGGAAAATTATATAGATCATATTTCGCTATTTGAAAAACGTTCGACATGATTGGGTTAAAAACATATCATTTACCGTAACCGAAATTTCCATATTTGTAAGGCTTGCGTATCGAAGGTCCAATGTGAAAAACCAAAAAACATGCGTACGTATGTGGCTCGCCAATGTATCCCAAGTCATGCAAATTTTCTTTGGCTCGCCATTTGTGAAATCTTAAAAAACAAGATAAAATGCATGTTTGGGACTGGCAAACGTGAACCAAGAACCAAAACTGAACTGGCTAAAGAGGGATACCGGTCCGTACCATGCATATTTATGTATTGTTACATACAATATTACAACAAGACAAAATCATCTCGTGTAACAGGTAGGTAGTTGTACCCAATTAAACTACTCGATACTACTTTCAACACAATGTATGATAAGAAAGACCCGTAGAATAAAAAAAGATAAAATTTATTAAATTGACCTTTATGCTAGTACTTTACCAAGATGAACCGCGCATATGGAATTTACGAACATGAAATTTTACCGATGACCCGTTAGATATATTACACGTGGCTAATTTAACCGTTTATATTGCTTCCAAACTAGATAAGCGCGCGTCAAATATCAAATTGTAGGTGCACTTCGAATAAGACAAAACTCATTCGCACTTAAAACCTTCAAGCGCGTTTTTAAAATCTTATGCGCCTAAAAAAATAAAACTCATGCGCACTAAACTACACAAAATTTAGAAAAAGACAAACCTAGATGCACTTGTAAATGCTTGTGCGCCAAAGTTCATGTGCGCTTGGCTTTTTAAGTTTCCTGGATATTACATTACTTGAGTAACTGTTGGAAATATGATGAGTGCTACACTTGATTTGAAGTCAAATAACTGCACCTACTATCTAAAAAGTGAATACAAAGTTAATGCACCTGCTATGCAAAAGTTAATAGAGCTTCGCAAAAAGTGAATACAAAAATAAGGTCAAAGCTCAATAAAACCAGTGGTTCAATAAGACCACTTTACATTGATCAACTCATCAAGTAAGACCAACATGTTTAACGACATGCTAATTATGAAACAAGCAAGTCCACCGGGAGCAACATTACCATAGCTCTTACAATTACATCAACTCACTGACTCCCATTAGACCAACACCATTCTCATTTAAGGAGTAATACTATACTCATCCCGCAACACTTTATTTCGCATATAGGAATCGATTTTGGCTGTGGCATAGCCCGTTATTACTTGACTTAAACAAATATGATAACATGTCAACATGTTATTGTGGTTTATCACAACTTTTGCTTCAAATTCAGACCGACCTTGCTACTTTAAATAGATCAAAAGAATCAAATGATACCGAATTGTCCCATATTGTTCAAGTAGTAATCCTAGTTGATTGTTCTCTATGGTCCATTTTATTTACGATCAAAGTATCAATCTACTATATATATTTAGCCTATATTATTACATTACTAAATATTTTATAAAAAATGATTGATATGCCTAAGATATAAGCCTAAACAAGCGACACATGGATTGCACTATCTCTCTCTCTTTCATTACATACCACTGACCTTGACATGTGTTCTAAGATCATAGTTCGGCATAAAATTAGCCATGTGAGTTAGCCATGCCTATCACTACTCATATTTTATTAGGCCACTGGGTGAAGCTCGTTGGAGCACCTCGCCAGTCCATCGTGGCAGCTCGCCACTGCACCCACCCCATACTGAAATTGAACTAACCAATCCACAAAAACTAAGTAACAATTGGGTTAACTGGTTCAGGGCTCAAAAATCCGAATATTGAATAAACTCTGTAAGAAACCTAATGCTAGATACTCTATGAAATATCAAATTTGAATGCCCAATTGAATTATGTGCTTGGAGTGATGAGCTAGTACGGAGTACTTTGTAAGCCATGCCCAACGTAACTAATGATGGTTGAAAATTTTAAACATAAAGTTAAAAAAAAAAGGGAAATTTAAGTCTTGATCGAACAATTGGGGTTGATTTATGAAACCTTGTAGCAATGAAGCCTCAAGCAACCGATTAACTAAAAATTTTCAAATTGCAACCGTTTGATTCCATAAATTCCATTTTAAAAGAGGGGACTTGACAAAATATGATACACTAGACACCTTTTTGCATAAACAGATGAAATGCTGCATATCTATAAGAGTTTAACATATTAAGATTTTGGGAACACTCAACTTTGTATGTGGGACATAATTGGTGGATTTAATAATTTTATAAGTAAAATTTTATAAGCAAAAAATTATATCACATATACATCAAATTAAAGGATACATGGTACAATAACTAAGATGCATGCCATAATTATTCGTCAAATGAATAAAATAGTGACTTACTATTGGTTAAACATATTTAGATGCGTAAACTAGCTAGGTGTTGCAAAACGAGAAATACCTTGTTTGTTGCAAATACGCTCTTTGGATTATATGATTTAGGAATGAATACGTTTAATATGTTTTTTTGGCTTACAATTTTCGTTTGGGTAAAATCATTTCAGGAGTCAATTTTGATGGGATAGTCTCATATGCCCTTGACATGATAGCTAACAGCAAGACTAAATGCGTTATTGAATGGGAGGGCAAACAAAAGCAGCTAGATGCGATCAAGGATATGTCAGAAGACGCTTTTGTAATCTTAGTACCAGCTCTCGGATTTCAGAAGCATAACTTATGTTTGAGTGTTAAAAGCCACGTGCTCAGCGTTTCTGGTAGGGCAGTAACTCCCCATGGACCAAGGTATTTGAAAGGAGTTGTGAACGTTGATGAGGGTATCTTTTATGATGCCAAGAAAGTGATCGTTGCTATGAAACATGGGTATCTTCAAGTCAAATTTCCATTTGGCACAAAAGATACCATGATAGAGGGCTCATTCACGGTTGGGTGGGGAATTGAGTAAGCCAAGGGCAAGTCAAATAAACATCTTCAACAGCTCCTCACTGCATCCTCGACCTTCTTCTTATCATCAACAAGAAGCTTAGTATTCCTCTTGATATTGCACAAAATGTTTTCCAGTGCCTTATTTAACTTAACTTTCTTTTCAGTTTCTTCTCCCAAAAACCTTCCTGCTCTGTTTATAACAATATGTTTGTAAAGCCAAGAAACCAGGCAACAATATTATTTTCAAGAAATAAAACACAGTTAACAAAACTAACAAATTCAAAGCACACTATTATGATTANGGTTGAGTGGGGAATTGAGTCAGCAAAGGACAAGTCAAACAAACATCTTCAACAACTCCTCACTGCATCCTCGGCCTTTTTCTTATCATCAACAAAAAGCTTAGTGTTCCTCTTGATGTTGCACAAAATGTTTTCCTGTGCCTTATTTAAATTAACTTTCTTTTCAGTTTCTTCTCCCAAAAACCTTCCTGCTCCGTTTATAACAATATGTTTGTAAAGCCAAGTAACCACACAACAATATTATTTTCAAGAAACAAAACACACTAACAAAACTAACAAATTCAAAGTACACTATTATGATTAAGATTTAAGAGCATATTAATAGATTCAAAGACAATACCTGCTAACATGTATGACCTTGGCTGACTCAATTCCCCACTCAACCGTGAATGATCCCTCTATCATGATATCTTTTGTGCCATATGGAAATCTAACTTGAAGATACACATGTTTCATAGCAGCGACCATTTTCTTGGCGTCATAAAAGATACCCTCATCAACGTTCACGTCTTCTTTCAAATACCTTGGTCCATGGAGAGTTACTGCATGCTAGAAACGCTGAGCACATGGCCTTTAACACTCAAACTTAAGTTATGCTTCTGAAATCCGAGAGCTGGTACTAAAATAACAAGAGCATCTTGTGACATATCCTTGATCGCATACGACCGCTTTTGTTTGCCCTCCCCTTCAATAACCCTTTTAGTCTTGGTGCTAGCCATCATGTCAAAGGCATATGAGACCATTCCCTCAAGATTGGCTCCTGAAATGATTTTTCCCAAACGAAAATTGTAAGCCAAACAACATATTAAATGTATTCATATATAAATCATATAAGCCAAACAGCGTATTTGCAACAAACAAGATATTTCTCATTTTGTTATACTATGATGCAACACCTAGCTAGTTCATGCATATGCGCATATGACATGTTTAACCAATAGCAAATCACTATTTTATTCATTTGACGAATAATTATGGCATGCGTCTTAGTTACTGTACCGTGTATCCTTTTCAAGTTATCATGTATATAATTTTTTACTTATAAAATTTGAAATTAAATTGTTTTATCGTGAAAAAGAAGCCACGTATTCATTTTTCAAATTCTTTGACATATGATATGTCGCATGAACCAGTGTAGTAGTTGTACCACGTTAGCATATACTAGGTTTGTTTGTTTGTGTTTTATTTATTTAGTTTAATTTAAGATAAAAACTTGAGGTTTTAATTAGGTTAGTTTTATTTCAGTTTTGGAACTAGTTAACAAATTCAAATCCTTTGCCAAAGTTAAAGTCACGCATACATATTTGTTTTGAGTTAAAAAATTTATGATGAAATGACAAACCGTGTATGAGTCTGTCCTTGACAACTTGAGTAGCTAAAAGCAAAAACAATAAAAGAAGGTTAGAAATGAAGTGAAACCAAGAAAAAAAATATATATTATTAAAAAAAATTGAAGCCAAAGTCGATTTAATAATGAAATAGAAAACATACTTCTATCTATTACGAGGATCATAACAAGAATCTGGGCGGCTGGAACATAGAAAAAAATTAACAATAACATCATAAGATTTTAGAAACTTACAATATCAAAAGGGAAAAACAAAAACAAACAAACTTACCAAGTCGAGGACCGGAACTTATAAGAATGGAAACATGTTGTAAAGCTTGATCAAATGCCCCGCTAAATATCAATAAAAATATACTTATAGTTTGCAAAATTGATTAGTATTTTTAGGGTAGACTTAAAAATTAAAAACTAAACATTATAAGAAAAACAAAACCCTAACAATAGCTTTTTTAAAAAACCTTAGCAACAAAAGTCTTTCAAAAAATCTTTCAAACCAACCTTAACTCGTTTCTTTTCAAGCTTTGTTGATGGAGTTCAACATTCCCACCCTTCATCCCAACATCATCACTAGCTGATGAAGCTTTGAAACAATCTGAACCACTAATAAATGTTGCTACTATTAGTGGTTGAGATTGTTTCTATCAAAGCTTCATCACCTAATGATGATGTTTGGATGAAGGGTTGGGGATATTGAACTCCCATTATCAAGCTTGAAAAAAAATGAATTAATGTTGGTACGAAAGATTTTCAAAAGATTTTTGTTGCAATGGTTTTTGGAAGAGCCACTGTTAAGGAGTTTGTTTTTCTTGATTGTAGTTGATGGTTTTGTAAGAAATGCACAACAACAAAGTGAGTGGGGTGTTCTATTAATATGCAAAATGTTTGACTATGACGTGGCTCAGTTAAGTTAACTTGTGATAGACTATTATATTTATTTGGATTCCCGTTATGAAACATACTTAACTAGACTTTCGATCTTTAATTTGCATATCGCGTGAACATAAAGGTTAGAGAAAATTTCTTAAATGAATCCTTTTATGATATAAGATTATACGTAATTATCAAAAAGAACTTTTCACTGCTATCTTTTAGATTTAAAACACATGACATATCCGACAGTTATTAAATAGCCTAAGCTTGTGCGCATAGATTTGTATACCTTGATGCATAAGTTTGTGCGCTTGGATGCATATCTTGTGCGCTTTAATTTATTATTTGCTTTTGGTGGTTGACAAAATAAAGGCATATTTTGCGCGCCTCGATGCAATTTAAATTTGTGCATTTCAATGCATAAGTTTGTGCACCTTGGTGCATAAGCAAAACAACATCAAGACTTCAAAACAATAAAACATATATTTTGTAAAGTGTAAAATTGATCTTGGATATCAATGCATGTGAATGAATGTGAATCAAATAAATATAGATAGTGAGAATAAATGTGATTTGTGATGGGTAGGCGTATGTAATTAAAAGGCTACAAGTGAATGAATGTGTATTTGATATATGCATTTATTTGGAAAGAAATAGCAAAAAAAATATATATCATAGGAATGGAACTAAAAAGATATCATAAAATCTTTTCACTACTTCATTCTAGTAAATACAAGGTGAAAAACAAACGCATGTATAAAGTGCGCTTGGTAGTTCACTTGGTAAATCGCTTAAAAACAGTTTATTCTTGTTCTTGTAAAAGTACTATTATATTAGGCCATGCTGTTCTAAAAAAAATATTAGGCCACTTGGGTAATTTGTTTTAAAGATTACTCATCATATTTATTATGTTGTGTAAAGATTAAATTAAACTTCTGATCAATTTGAGACTCTTTGGCATTATAATTTCAGAAAATAGACCATTTTGAACATGAGAATGGTAGACATATATCACATTTGAAATTTTGTTAAACACAAGTTCTTTTTCTTACGGACGGTTTGGGTCGTACATTGCTTGTTCCTGAATCCCTTCCGTCACTGCTCGACGCTTGACTACGCGATTTGCAAAGGGTCAACTACGCCTACCTGCGGGACTCCGATCTCACGTGTACCAAAATGGTTATGCACATCCTCGCGACTTCTACTGTTTATCTTTAGAAACAATAATAACAAAACGATTTAGCACGTATAATCAAAGTGTAAACCAGTTTCAAGTAGTATAGTGGTAACGTGCTTTAATTTCAAAGTCTCACAATAGATCAGCGTTCAAATTAACCTCGATAAGCATAAATTCATGGGATGATTTGGGAAAAATTCCGGAAACGTCAACCACATTAAAACCGGTTAGGCGTAACTGAGTATGGCTCCTTCTATGTTACCAGCTTTTAATTAATGTATAATCAGCTCTTCATTTCCATGGCTCCTTCTTTCAAATTTAACTATTTTATTTCTAACAACTTTTAAATATGTATCCGCGGCACGTTCTTGTGGCACACATGGACCACTAGCAATTTATTCAATTCGTTGACATATGTGTTTTGGAATTGTTAATTGAAACATAGGATGGACTTGGGACCACGAAGCACGTGAGACAGTGAGATTCTCAACATGTGTTGCTAAGAGCATCGGGGATTTTTTTTTAACGGCGAGTTAGTAGTTAGTGATTCGAGCCCACAGTGACATCCAATTGGGCAGTATGCAAGCATCGAACCTTATGCTGACAGGTTCCTAAGAGCATCGGGGATTATGCATGCCAATTTTTTATTTTAATATCATTTCAGCGTTATTTCATTATTTTTTACTTTTAACACTCACATGTTAAAACAACCTTTCACTCATAACATGCCATTTAAGTCCCACCCACAATTTTATTTTATTTTGTATTTTTTTAAACAAACTAAATTCTATAAAAATTCAATTATACCCATTTTGCACTCCATGTTAGTTTTAGAAATACACACTTTTATTAAAAGTATGGCCAATTCAATTCAATTTTGTTTTGTATGATGTATTAAATATTTAGGTGGAGTCAATATTTAAGTGGAGTAAACGTAAATATTTAAGTGGAGTAAATGTAAACAATCAAACATTTATATTATATCTACCACTCTTACAACTTTTTTAAAGTTCCCTATTAAATGTAAACAATCAAAGCGTTTATATTGTATCTACCACTCTTTACAACTTCTTTCAAGTTCCCTCACGTGCCTTAAATATACTATCAATCTATCATACGTATATAACTTCGAATAAATTGGAAAAAGATTCACACTTTCTAAAGTGTGCAAAATAAAATATGTAAAAGTGACATTTAGTGTGACTAGAAAATTGTTGTAACAGTTTAATGAACCAGAAAACTCTCCACGTCCATTTGATATTAATCGTTGACGTGTTTTCCCAATGGTTGTATTAATTAATCTCGATTTTTCATTTGTATTCTAAAATGTATTTAACACACATTAATTGAGCTTATTAGTTATCTAGATCAGTTAAGATTTTTAAAATAATAAACATAAAATTTTATTATTTAATCATCTACACCAATGCATTTAAGGACGTAGAATAATAGCAAGCAATGATAGTAATAGTATGTAACAAACTAACAACTCGTAAAATGAGAATCTTGATTAAAAAAAAAGTTTAACAAAAGCAAATATCTTAGGCTACAACGTGACCATGTTGATTGATCAGAAATTCAAAGGATAGGTATATTATATTGTGTTCTTTTCCCCTGGTTTGCATATTGGCTTTTAAATAGCTTTAGACTACAACGGGCTTCTGGACAAATGATACCCCTTTAAAATATGATGCCCCATGTCACGTCCCAGCCTGCCCTGACCCAAATCCTGGCCTGGTCAAAAGCGTAGCCAAGATTTAGGTTACCCCATACCCTCTCATTCACTTAAGGCCGAAGAGCGGGCACAACCCCCAACCAAGGGAGTGGTTACGTCCAGTATGTCCCCCCTAATTCCAGACATGCTATGATGCCCCGGGGTGGGGATGATGCACCGAATCACAAATTACCAATTAACCACAATGTCAATTTTTGATTAGAAAAAAAGAAAATAAAATAAGTAGCCAAAGTTTAAAGTCTCATAAATAAGCTCATTATAATAGATGTAACAATATAAACAACTACACTAATGAAATATATGTTGCAGGAGGGTGAATTTCCCCTAGTATTGCGCAAGGTTTTTAGTCAACATTCCAAAAAAAAAGTTAAAATCATGAAATATGTCGTGATTACATTGTAAAATCTTTGACATAAAAATAGTCACTTATACTTGAAAATGGTTCTCTTAAAAGATATGAGTCGATTTTCAATATTCTAAAATAACATATGTACACTATAGATACCGTCATATAGTTATGTAACGTTTTTAAAGCGTCACGAAATACATTCTTATAGAGTTACAGAAAACCCCGGACGACCGCAACATGTTGATAAGCTATTTAACAAAGCTAAAAAAAATGGTAAAGCTTTTGAAAAATCTGAGCTCTGTAATGATGATTACCTTTTACTAAAGGGTTTGCCAATTGTCGTACTTCATGTTGTTTGAGATCTACTTGATTAAATAGTTGTGAGTTAAAGTTCGACTTAACACATGTGAGATAAATTAATTGTGAGTANTTATAAAATATATAAGTCACAAGTCCGAGTCATCACTTCTCGGTCCATTGTCCAAATCCAAATGTCAAGGCGGTTGTCGAAATCAACCATTGACTAAAAAGTCAAGGTGACCTCGACGTCGCTCAAAGTTCACAAGTCCAAATATACCATTATCGAAGTTCAAGATAATCCTCGTCACAAATCCAAACCAAACCACTCAAACAAACTACAAGCTCCGGGTCCGACTACGGTACCCAACTAACCTATCTCCATCAAACTAATGTCGTATCAACCATTGCCAAGACCACGAGGGTCATTACTCCATTCGGCCACAAATGAAACAACAACAACAATATAAAAACAATAACAACTAGCAACACATCAAGACAAACAAGGACATCAAGTATACATGTAACTCGGGTCGACTTACCAAGTCAAACCCCAAGCCGAGAGACCCACTTGGGTCTCGGCTAACTCCACGAGTCACGAGGACCCAACCCCGAGACCACTAGGGGCTCGGCTAGGCTCAACCGAGCTCAACACCAAACCAAACAGACCTCTTGGGTCTCGGTATCACAATAACGACAACAACATACAAGTCGCAACCAAAACTAAATCAAATCCATATAATACATAACCAAACACTCTCAATATCATGACCACGAGACCAAAATGAGTCAAGAAATCAAAAAAGCTCACCAAATCTCATAAGCCGAGAGCTTAAGCTCTCGGTTTCATCTCGACACCCACAAGAACACACAAACCCGATACCAAACTCATTTTAAATCAAATATTTATTATAAAAATTATTTCCCCAACATTTTTAGTCAAGATTAGATCACAACCCATTAAAACAATCCGTGTTTCCATGGATTTATTACCACATCAAGGC
The DNA here is from genome assembly GCA_014162995.1 of Artemisia annua. NCBI lineage: Eukaryota > Viridiplantae > Streptophyta > Magnoliopsida > Asterales > Asteraceae > Artemisia > Artemisia annua. Next base: position 43,155 of record LBNU01009011.1, read on the forward strand.
ACGAATGATGCAAATCGATGCTACTCACCTTCTTGAACCTTGGTACTCGCGAATCTAACAAAAACAACACAGATGGGTTTGGATTTGATGATGAAACGAGGTGTTAGGGAGGGTCTTAGGGCGTGTGTAATACACCAAAAGAAAAAAGAGATGATGAGGATTAAGATGGTGGTGGCGGTGTATGGTGGTGACCGGCGGTGGTGATGGTTTGGTATGGCAGGCGGCGGCGACAAGAGAGGAGGGAGAGGAAAAGTGTGGTGGTGTTGTGTATAATGAAAGAGTTAGGGTTAGGGGAAGGGTTATAAACCAGAATTTTGCACACTTAGTCCCTCTAGTTCTCTTGTTCCAATTTAAGCCACAAATACTTTTAAGTTTAGGTGAATATTACTAACCAGTTTTCCCGTAACACGACCACTTACTTTCAAAAATATTAAACATCGCCGAAATATATTTTTATAAGCCACCATTAACTCCCAAAACACTTCCCGATTCATATAAAAGATAAAACGTTCATTTAACATAATATCGCGACCGTTATTCAAAAGATTTAAAACTCGTTAGGTTTTTCTAGTGCCGAAGTCAACGTAGTGCCTAATAGACGAGGTGAATAATATCCATGGCGTATATCTCATATAAAAATTCCACGATACGAATAAAATTCCAATTAGATTTCATAGAATCAAGTCACCAATTCAAAATAGATATATTCCAATGGAAATAAATTCCACATATTTCATTACATTAAATTTTTAAAGTAAATGCGGATGTTTAAAATAGCTCCCTAATTTTCCAGTTGTCACATTTAGGGATAAACCCTAGGTCGTGGTTTACTGTATTTTCAGGGGTTTTTCACCCTTGAATCATCCATGTTCAATTCAAGATAAGTCTCCTTTCAAATAAATCAATATGTCTATGTGTTGTTTGATTATATCTTATGCTTGTCTTTACTTTAACATGCTAGGCTAGGTTTCTCTTGTGTTTGCTTAGATCTAATCAAACCTAGCTATTGATTACTTGTTGTTGGTTTGTTATTGATTGTTGTGGGTGGGTGATGTCGATGTTAGGCTTAAGAAAACTGGCTAACCTTCTGTACGGTAACTTGCTTGAACGTCTTAAGAAACATGAATCGGATGTGTACTACGATTATATGGTTGTATTTAATGCATAAGCGAATTCTAGTGATCCCATGTTAGGAGCTTTTAGTCGGCTCAACATAGGAGTGAAGTAGGAGCTTATAGAGTTAGGGAAGATCGTACACGGCCCTACGAATGGTTTAAAGGAATACAACCCATTATCCACACAATTGTAACAAACCAATTAACCGGTAAAAGATAGCTAGGGAGTAAGGAAATCTAAGTAAACACACTTTTCTCCATATAAGTTTCACAACCAGTTTATTTTCTTGTTATTTTATTTTATTTGCAATAGTAGATATTTGGGTTAGTTGATTAGCAACTAATTTCGCCCACTCTTCCAAATACCCGAGATTTTACTTGCTTTCCTAAAATATAAAAATACAAAAAGAATCATCCCTCAACCCTTAGACCTAAACTAGAGTAGTTTTCAATCCTAACGACACTATCCCCCGAGAGAACGATCAATCCCCCGGTACTTGCCACTTCACTATACTACATCGGTCAGGTACACTGCCTGGTGGGGGTTGTAAGCTTTTCAAGATCCCTTGAGAGGTAAAACCTATTGCGAAGGTTGCAAAACCCACGCATCAGTTTCTTACACATATTTACCAGTTTTATAAAATCTCTACAAACATCTGTATTTAGATATATGTAACATCATTTTCTTTGGTCCATTTCTAATCATTTTATTGCTTTATGTTTTACAGCGGCATCATCATCCACACCACAACATCCTGCAGTTTGGTATATTGCAAAAATGGACCAAATGAGGAAGAAGAAGATGAAGGCTTGGGAGAAGAATTAAAAGAAGCAAAGGAAGAAGTACAAAGCAAACAAGCTCAAGGCTGCAATAAGAAGAAAGAAGAAAGCTAAACTTGAAGAAGTAGATGAAACTGTCGTCAGCGATGATGATCCTTTGGATCACATTGACTATGACAATCTTCATCTTGCTTATGATCAAGAGAAGGATCATAAGTTTAACTTTTAGATTGTTTTTTTATTTCTATTGTTATGTTTATCTTTTTTTTAATTATTTAATGCAAGTAATTTACTGAATATGAATCGTTTTATATATTTTTGTGGCATTTTATTTTTATCTCAGTGTATTATATATGTTTTTGCAATACTCGGTTTCCACTAGGCAAACCGCATCCAATGCATCATTAGGAAGAGTGATATGCACATTAATTTATGCCTAGCACCATTAAGTTATGCCAAGCAGCATTAAGTTCTGAGTTACTAGCATTCACCCAAAATCCAATCCAAACAGCTTTTTCTTTGCCTTTCCTGCAAAATGTTAGTCTAGAAACAAAGAAAACACAAGCCATAACATATGAACAATGATCACAACATCTAACCCCTCAAAATTACATAAGTTATCAGTAATGTGTGACCATATGTATCGAATTGTGACTACTCTTAAATAATGTGTGACAAAATATGACTCTATGATTTAGACACCTAAATAAATACTTCGTGTGACCATATATAACATCTTGAATTTAGTCACCCAAACACTCAATGTGACTAATATCAAGGTTAATAATAACTGAGTTCACATTTTGCTATAAATAATAGTCACATAAGTATTTCACAATCTGACTATTTTGAATGTATTGGTTACATATAATACCCTTATAATGTGGCAATAAACATAATTTAGATACACATTTGTGATATGGTGTGACTATTGTAAAGCCTATAGTCACATGATCGTGCTTCAATTAAATGTGACTATAAACATTAGGATTTGGCAAGCAAACACACACTAAACTTTAGACGCACATATTAACTTACGTGACCATATGTATCGAATTTTTGTTACACTTAATAATGTTTCTATGGTTTCGTGTGACCATATATGACATTTGGTCACACTCTTCAAGTGTGTGACATATATTTGTCACTTTTAAATGCATATCGTGACTAATGCTTCAAACTTACTTTTCAGTTGTCAAACATTTCAAATTCATATGTGGCTAAATATTTAGCAAAGAATAGCAGTCACGTTTAAATAATGTGTGACAAACTTGACTATATGATTTAGCCACATACACAATTACTTCATGTGACCATATATCTATTTTGGTCACACTCTTTGTAAAACCCTAAAATTATACAATTTAAAAATGACTAAATTGCCCCTATAATTTAAAAATTCTAAGAACATCTAAAGTACACAAATGAGTATTGATTTAATCCTAAACTAAAGTATAAATGAAATAAAAAAAAACATAAGTTATATAATAATCCCTAAACTAAGCTTTAATGAAAACGATTTGTATATTGTGTTAGTGTACAATTTTTCGGTCAACATAATACAAAAAGGATAAGTACAAGATTAATACAAAAGGATCACACAATAATTCCTTTGATTTGTATCATAAACCGAATATCTACTTTCCTAAACAAAGCACACATTTTCTCCATAAACACAATATACGGCATATTAATTTTACAATACCCTCTTAAACAAAATCCTCCTTTAACCTATAACAATATATACGGCTGCTATCTATTCTTTTGCCCATCCCTGTTCGAATCAAAGCTACAAACACAAATAACGGCGGCTGCAAGTTTTCTTGTTCCATCCCTCCTATTTCGAATCCAAAGGTGAGCAAGGAGGTTGCTTGTGGTGTTCTCGTGGGGCTTAAGAGTTGTGGGGAGTTGCTGGTTCGAGGGTATACGTACGTGGGTTTATTCTTTTGCTCGAGGGTTTAGTTGCTGTCTCGGTGTGGTGCTTTGATTAGTATTCGATCGTGTACCTTTATCTCTTGTTCTTGTCACGCTACAAGGGTAACATTATCTCAAACTTGTTCGATTCTCTTTTTCGTTTTTACCTATATATACACGTGAAACTTGTTTATAATAACTCGCGAATCGGTTTGAAACATGCATGAATACAAGATAGTAGTTACATGAAATCACAGAAATCCTCACACGAACTGATAACGAAAAAGGAATTACACGTTGATTTTCGTTTCTGTTTCACTTTCGAACCTGTTGCAATTTACCTCTTTGGTTTAATCATTAATCACTGATTTTGATCTCTTTGATATACATCCTAAATCTAGAGCATGAAATGAACTAGTAAAAAGGAGACATAGAAACAGGGGTTGTATTTCATATAATCGAAATATGTGATGTTCTTTTATTTGGTGGGTATGAAACTATATGAAATATGCATGCTTGTATTTTAATATAATGCATGAAATATGAAAACTATTGTACTAAATTGACATACTTAACCCTAAACTATTATAATTGTCATTTTTAACCCTTAAATATTAATAATTGCCAATTATACCCTTAAAGTATTAAATTGCTAATTCGGGAATTTACTAAAAATATAAAGTTACTAAAATGGAAAACATACTAAAACGAGTAACCAAATTCATATCAACGTAAAGTAATATTTGGTTATTAATTCGTATAGGTCGTGTGAAGCGGGAGTAGCCATCCTTTGATTTGGCTTCCTTTGATTTTTGCTTTGAATAAGGTACAGATATTCTGACCTTTTCAGTAAAGGTTTCTCATGATTCTTCCTTTCCTATCTTTGACTGCTTGTTTGACTATGCTATGTTGCTCTGAGCCTTCTTTTGATGGCTTTCCTATATTGATCTGTTATATATACTATATTGAACTCTGCTATGTTTCCCTTAAATTATGAACCTTTGATATGACTTGATTTGAGCTTGATTTTGAACCCTTGACATATGAACCCTTGCTATGCTTACTTTGAAATTTGATATGACCCACTTGATCTGATCCTTGTCATGAACCCTATGTTATAATTA